>JACYXH010000537.1:252500-302500 GCA_026745465.1 Lota lota
TGGGACCAAGCCGCAGCAAGGGAATTAAACACTAAACTACATATTTAGGTTTGCGTCTGGTGATAATCTGGGTTACACACTAAAGCTAACGCCAAGTACATTAAATAACTTCGACGAAAAACCTATCATAGCATAGCTTAGTTTAACGGTAGCTTTGATTCATACACTCATATCGCTTAGCCATAATCGTTGTATACTCATCATAAGGAATCATTTTGTCAATGAGACAATGCATCTGAGGTTTTTGAATTTGAGGGGTATGTCTTGAAAGAGATCGAGACGATTAAGGAAGACATAACTAATAGACTCCGTTGAAGAGAGCCGAGATGATTTCCTTGAGGAGGAACCATTAGAAAGCCATTAGGAATCTGCAGGTTTTCCTGGCTCAGAGGCAAACGACCTGCTAGCCAGCCTCACAAACACTTGAATTGAATGGTAAAAAGTCGAACCAGAGGGGAGGACTATAACTCAAATATGAGTGAGGCGTTTTCAAGGAGTGATAGGACAATACAATTACGGCTCTCTGGTTTCCAAGGCCTCGCAGGCATCCCGGGCTATTGGAAAAAGTACTGTCAAGAAAATATGAGAGAGAGAGAGAGAGAGAGAGAGAGAGAGAGAGAGAGAGAGAGAGAGAGAGAGAGAGAGAGAGAGAGAGAGAGAGAGAGAGAGAGAGAGAGAGAGAGAGAGAGAGAGAGAGAGAGAGAGAGAGAGAGAGAGTGCGTGCGTCCCACATGTCAATATGAAAGTGCCTAACGTGCATTGTCCTTTCATTACCTTCACCCCTGCGTTCGCAGATGAAAGACGCTAATCGATGAGCTAGCTCCGTAGTGCTAGCCGTGCGCGCTGCTTTAATTAATTAGCCCGGGTGATCGTGGGAATCGACCTCGGCGACCGATACGACCGCCTTAGCAACGGAGGACATCCTGACACATTGATAGAAAAGAAATACAAATAACAGAAACAAAGATTACGCACGACAGCCTCATCCAGAACGTTCGTTGCTAATACGTTTAGGTACTTATGTACGTCGGCCAACACAGAATATGTATATTTACATTATATGGCAGTCCTGTAGGATTAAGTCGACATTTGTTTGTACAATAGGCTTTGAGGACAATGGGCCTCGTTAAACAAAACTCCTGACAGCTGCCACCGTTTTGGGGTTTCGACATAATGTCAATGATTTGATGCTGACAGCCTTCCACACACACACACACGCGCACACACACACACACACACACACACACACACACACACACACACACACACGCGCACACACACACACACAGCACATCACACATCGTGACCACGAGCGGTACGAGTGACTGTCGAGCCCGGCACCATCCCACAAACACTCACGTTCACACTTAGCTCTGGTTAACTTTAGCAGATGTCAAAAAGTAGTCTCTTCCATGTGACTCCCCTGGCTGCTTCTCGTTTATTTGGCCAACTGTCACGCGCCATAGCAACCGTATGGTTCTGTGCATCCTTGATGAAATTGATGGATATATTTTCTATTACAGATCAAGCTATGTGTCTCCTGTACAATGATATCTAAGTATGTATGTGCATCTATGCATTTTGTTTTCGTAGTATTATGGGCGTCCTTAAGAGGGTTTGACTCCCAGTTCAAAGGTTGTTGGCTCCAACTCCAATGACCACTGTCTACCTGTAGGCATCCTTGAGCAAGACACCTAACCCCTACCTTAACCGCAGAACAGAAGTAAAGCTGCTTGGTCGACCATGATGTCCGCCTTGTATACAAGGAGAAACTGACGGAAACCCAAGGAAGCGTCTACTGAACATTGCGTTACCCTCTGCTGGAGAATATCGATGCCTTTTCTTATAACCCATTAGACGTAGACTCAATCCCAGTGTTCTCAATACTAACGTTCCCAGGGATCTTTCTCTCCCTGAACAGCGACAGACCAAAAAGAAAAAAAAATGCTAAAGTACATACATGCTTCTTTTAGGTTGGGTTATTCTCTTGTCGTCATCGTTACCTGGTTCGCTGCTCCTTGTCATGTGGGACTTCTGCGCTACTTCCGTGGTACTTGGTTAATAATCTGCCAACGGTAGCTATTCAAACTGACGCCGCGACGCCAGAGGCCAATGAAAGGTCGAGGCAAATGAAATCGCCGAAACTTGTGAAGTGTGAGTGAGGGCACAGAGGACACGAGGCCAGTTCCCCGGCTGAAGGACACAGAGCCGAGGCAGAAGCGATCAAGGTAAGCATAGGGACTGGATTTAATCACACTCCATGTTGTGGTGGTCACAAAGTCGAGAGTTACTATACACACATATAAATATATCTCTTTTGACTGTTAAAAAATGACAAAGGACCTACCTTCGTGATTATTATGAAAATAACACACCTATGTAACCTCGTCCTACGCTCAGTGTCTACGTTATCCTTGGAGGGGAAAGAAAGTGTAATTTATGGTTTGTCGGGCCACAGATCATGAATTTATTCGTCCTGTATCTGCCCGTCAGCACTTTGGGTGGGTCGGCCGACTGAATTCCAAATTCACACTTCAGAAACCCAAAGTCAAGCCATATGGGACTTAAAGCAGAATTTGCTATTGTTGTGAGTGGGCTGGGGGGGGGGGGGGGGGGGGGGGGGGGGGGGGGGGGGTGGGACGGACGACTCCTTCATGAAGAAAGACTCCAAACTTTTGGAGTTTTTTTTCCACGCTCCTCTCGTAAAGTTGTACAAACAATGGCTTCTATCAAATGTATATCGACTTATTGTCCTGGAGGCAATGATGTGTCACCTTATCCCCCCCCCCCCCCTCCCGGCTAACGGGAATACAACTGGTTGGATCATCATGTTTTGGATGAACCTTTTATTGATATTTGTGTTTTGTTTTTATTCTTGTATTTTGTCTTGTTGTAAAGTATCTGAGTGCCTGGAAAAATTATACATAAATAAAATGTATATACAATTATTATTATTATTTTGAGGCTGGTTCGTGATTGGTACACACAGGTGAAAACAAAGTCCCCACAAAAAAATGAAAGAGTTCTCCGGTGCGAAAAGATGCTCTGATCTAAAATCTCTTTACCTTCCTTCTCACCCCCTCTCCCCCTCCCCTCTCCCCTCTCCCCCTCCCCTCCATTACTTTCATGCCCTCCCCTCCCTTTCATGCCCTCCCCTCCCCTTCATGCCCTCTCCTGTTGTTGCTGCACTAACCACAGATCTTTCTCCTTTCTGGGGACTCAATTTATCATTCTCTCACTCTCTCTTTCTCATCTACCAGTAGGCTGGTGCTCATTGCTTCGGCTCCTGTGTGTGTGTGTGTGCGTGTGCGTGTGCGTGTGTGTGCGTGTGCGTGTGCGCGTGCGTGCGTGCGCGTGCGTGCGTGCGTGTGTGTGTGTGTGTGTGTGTGTGCGTGTGTGTGCGTGCACTATGTGACTCCTGGCACACCTCGAGTGTGTGTGTGTGTGTGTGTGTGTGTGTGTGTGTGTGCGTGTGTGTGCGTGCACTATGTGACTCCTGGCACACCTCGAGTGTGTGTGTGTGTGTGTGTGTGTGTGTGTGTGTGGTCCCCCAGGTCCTCATAAGGCTAGAGACACCAAATCTGTTGTAGTGCACCTCAGGGACGTGGAGTGTGTGACGCTAGATGTCGCGTTTCCAGTGGAAGCGCAACACTTTTGAAGACAGGTCACTAAACTCAAGCCAACGTGGATGCAGGCGCTGAGAACCACAGTGCCGTGGCTCTCTGGGCATACCCAGGATGAGTATGTGTGTTACTCATGCCCAGAGTGCCATGGCTCTATGGGCATACCCAGGACACGGGGGAAGAATCCGTCCGCCAAATTATTTACAGTCTCACTCCTCTGGATTGGTATTTCATGCGCCTTATCTGTAGTACTTTGGACCTGGACCCAGGTAGTCTAGAGGGAACACCCCCCACCTCGCACACACACGCGCACACACACACACACACACACACACACACACACACGCACGCACGCACGCGCGCGCGCACGCACACACACACACACACACTCTCGAGGTGTGCAAATACTAGCAGGAGGACTAGGATTCTGTTCAAATGTCAGGCCAGTAGACGCAGGCGTGGGGAGGGATGTTCAACAGATATGCGAGTGTCTGAAGAGTCACGTGCAGTGATTTTCTTTTGCTTCCGTTTCCCAGGCTTGAATTTCCCAGCGATGGTTATCGAAGGCTCTGCCTAGACCCCGTGTGGCCTTGCGGTTATGTGTCGATCCTTTTAGTCCGTGTTCAGATTGACGATTGTCTTAAATAATTATAGTAACCATGGTAACAATAGCCTTCAACAACAAAGGGACATACAAAGTGCTTCACAAAATGTGCTGATTCAAAATAATTATACAAATCAATGAAAAAGTAAAAGCGTCCCCCCCCCCAAAAAATACAAAATTAAAGGTCAGTTTGTACAATAATATGTTTAATAATAAAATATATTTGACATTCTCTGTGATTTTATTGTGTTAGTTTCTCACAATAAAATAACTGCTAATATAACATTCAAGGTTGTGTTTTTTCAAAAGAAAAGCGTGAAGGTGTAGAAGTTTTGTCTCTGTTCCTTGACTCTTGTTGCTAAGGAAAGTCTTTAAAATAAAAGTGTTAGCTTCGTACAACTCTTCTTCAAGCAAGTGGAGAATTCATGTGTTTTTTTTCAAGTTGTCATATGTAAAGGTTAACTTAAGATAACAAGGGCTCATATTCATAAATAAACACGTTAAATAACAGGCTCCAAAAGACGAAACATACAATGGAAAAATGTATATACCTGCTCGAAGCAATTTGATGTATTGCGACATTTCCATCGTCATCATCTATGCAGTATTTTCTATTTAGTATTTCTAAACGTTCCTCAAATTTCCCACTTGCACGACTACCCCCCCCCCCACACACACACACACACACAAACACACCACATTACACACGCACAAACACACCACATTACACACACACAAACACACCACATTACACACACACACACACCACATTACACACACACAAACACACCACATTACACACACACACACACACACACACACACACACACACACACACACACACACACACAATTCCAATTGCAGGCAAATGCTCAGCCCGGCACTTGAGGAATTGGTGTGGTTTGGTGCTCAGTGTGCCAAGGGCGTGAAAAAGCGTCTTTCATCTAGCTTTTGTGTGTGTGTGTGTGTGTCTGTGTATGGGGGGGGGGGGGGGGGGGGGGGAGATGGACTGTACCCGTGGGGGTGACGCAAACTCTCGCTGAACATTTCAAAGTAAAAGTGAAAAGTGCCCGCCTCATATTGATTGCAATTATGATAAGAAAAACGTTGTGTTATAGTTGTAAAAAATAACATTGTACTTTGCTGATATTTTGATTTGCCATTTAAGCTACGTCTTCATATTTACTCTAATTTATTCATGTATTCATTTATTTTCTTCTCTCACGATGCTGTTTCCTCTTTGGGGATGAATACCTTGCTCTCTTTATGTAATTACCTGCTGTAGCATGAACCGTCCAGTCAAATCATTTCCCTTGGTTTGTAGCCATCCAAGTCTAGCAACATTTCGCCTTTTTACATTGTTTTGTGCTTCCAGAAGCTTCAAATAGGTCCTCATTGTCGGGGACTCTAAGAGGTTTTTCAGCGGTTAACACGTAGCGTAGCATTGACATGGACAGGGGCCGTGGGTTTGAATCTCACTGGAGTAGCACTTTGTAATAAATGGATCCGCTCAAGGTGTGTTAAGAGGCTTTTGATAAAAGCATACACCATGGGGGGTCCTTTGCACCATGCTGCTGGGACATTGCGTGTGCACTTGTGTTTCTAAGTAGGTTCAGAGGTTCACCGTGGCTTCAGCTGTAATGGTAGCATGCGTGGACAAGCAGCAAAAGAGGGTAGTGGTTGATTCAACCATAAACCTGATTTCATTTGGAAACCGGACAGAAGGTTAACAGGCCCCAGGATGATTGACTGGATTCCCAAATGTTTGTCTTTAAATCTTTAAATCTTTTAAAAACTAATATATTCCCAGATCATTGTCAATTTGACTTGCTTCATTTGGAACGATCAAATTGAGAAAATGATTCAGGTACCACCTGAATGCTGCAGAAGTGAGTGGTTTTGTAGCTGGGGGGGGACTTGATAAGACATTACAGTGCTTAGCAAAGGCCTGTTTGAGCAGGCTTTAAAATGCCAAGCACTAAGTTATAAGGAGGTTATAAGCAAGGTTATAAGCATTATTAAAACCATGTCTCAAAGTGTTTCAAGCACAGACAAAATGAACAAGAAATGGTAAAAACTAAAATGGTGTGTTGAAATGGCATGCACTCATTATGGCTCAAGGCAAAATTTACCCCTTTTGGGTTAGCCATTTAGGGAAATCTGAAAGGTATTTCTTGAATCATGATTACATTTAGAATAAGCGATATAGTTAGTGATAGAACTAATAGATTAGTGAGTTACATTAGTTATAGAACTCTGAGTTTTCCGATACTTCGATACACAATCAATGAGATGTGATTAACTGCAACGTTTTCTGAGGAAAGACTTTGGACTAATGATGTCACGGGACATACTTTACTCATATTTATTACTTTTTGGAACAATATGTCCCGTATCCCGTTAATTATCAATTCATTCTACTTGGATCTGATATGTGCATCTTAAACGTCAGTCCCCCCTCCCAAACTGAGAGTAGTTCTTTCTTGTCTATCTACAAAACATAACCCCAAAAACCCCAATTGAACCCAAAGTCCAATATGCCTTCAAAAACCCTTCTCTTTCAAGTAAGGGATGAGCAATGCGCAGTGTTCAGACATTATATTTCCGGGGAACAATTTTTTGCAGCGTACTTGGGGAAATGATGCTACTTCCACTGCCTAGACTCTGACATGGGATACAACACACACAATGAAATACTGATGCTGCAGCCAAATATGAATTTGGCTGCAGCAGTAAGTACAGATAACTACAGACCACAGACACTGGATGAAAGCATAGTATACATATATATGCAGAGAGAGAGAGAGAGAGAGAGAGAGAGAGAGAGAGAGAGAGAGAGAGAGAGAGAGAGAGAGAGAGAGAGAGAGAGAGAGAGGTCTTGGGGCCATATATCCTTGTTGTCATGTGTAGTTCAAACAGCATGAAAGCTCTCTGGGTTGGGCGAAGGTTGTGTGAAGGAAAACGACAGCAAAAAAGACATTACGAATATATATATATATGTATAAATGGCCCCAGTGTTTGTGGAAGGTTTGTTGGACTCAGATCTCCACGTCTCCAGCCAGCGGTCTCTGTAGAAACACACTGTGGAAGTAAACTTCATGTTTGCTGCGAAAGGATTTGGGAGGGTTGAATTAGAACATTTTCTAAACTTCTAGATGTAAATGAAGGGAGTAATGGTGAGACATAAATAGCATTTTGGGGGTGTGGGTGGTGATGCATAAAAGCATTATCGACTTCAATTTGCTACCAAGTTATCGTTATGGATGTGAATGTTGAGTCTAAGACGATAAGAACGCTCTCCACCAGTTAATGTCGCCATGACAACGATGTCAAGGATAGAGAAATAAGGCAAAATAAAACCAAATTCATTCGGGGATGTGAATGATCTCCAGCTACACTGCACATCCAACATCACTGACAAATTTGATTGAGCGATAGAAAATGTTTGTCACGACCAGCGCTGGCGGGTCAGCAGGAACAAAAGGGACAGGATCCAAATGCAGACGAGGACTCGGGAAAGTCAACAAAAAGGCTTTTAGTGAGGAAACTCAAAAATCTCAGTTCCAGGAACCGGCAGAAAAACACTAAAAACGAGAGGACCACAAGGACAAAGGCACATGACAAGTATAAAGAACCGACAAGGGCACAAAGGGAGTGAACTGGTATGTAATGGGAGAGACTAAAGGTGCAGGTGGGAGGATTGACAGGGCAGCTCAGGTGAGGGGAATGGTCTAAGAGCATCCGGTGGACAGGTTGAGAATGGGGGGGGGGGGGGGGGGGGTTTTGGTCCGGACTCCACGGGGCGATGCAGAATGAATAATGACGACTGTATGATGACCCCCCCCCCCCCCCCCCCCCCCCCCCCCCCCCCCCCCCCCCCCCCCCCCCCCCCCCCCCCCCCCCCCCCCCCCCCCCCCACTGTGATAGCATTGGCTCAAAATAAACAACAACGAGAAACACTAAAAAGTATTTTAGTGCACAGAAGGCTGGTTCAGCCCGAGCCACGCCCCGACGCTCAGACACTGGGGCGCGGCTGGGGGCTATTTTCGACCGAATCAACGTAATGACTGACGTCACATTTCTGCATTTTAACACAGATTCATGCATTTCCGGATGCCAAGTTCAACGGAAATTCAAAACTTGGCTCTAGGAACACACACACACACACGCACACACACGCACACACACTTTTCAGATGTTTTCATTAACATCATTAATTAACTTTTCAAAGAGGAGCGCCGTTTTCCGTACTTGCTTAATTAACCGACTGTCCTTCAGCCGGCCAAACCCGTCTGTCGGAGCCCCTTGGGGGCACGGACTTTGGGGTGGGTTCAGATTGAACACACGACCCGTCCACACTGAGTTCAGATATCCAGGAAGACCACCCCTGGGTCTTCCCCGGGGGTCGGGGGCTCGCCGTGGCGGAACAGCTGGTGAGGCTCGACGCCTCCAGATCCAGATCCACAGATGGAGTTAATGCTACTGCACCGCTCTTCTTTCTGGCTCGCTCGCCCTCCCTCCACTTCAAAATGCGTTATCGGCGTCGACGTTTCGGGAACGGTAACGGTAAGGTACTATCTCTCTCTCGCTTCTCTCTCGCTTCAATCCTCTCTCAATTCAATTCAGTTGGCATTATTAGTAGGAGATATATATATACAGTATATATATATATATATATATAAATATATACAAAATGTGTTTTTAAAGCATTTGAACAAAGCAATACAAAAGTTAATTAATTGTTAAGTGTGTGTGTGGACGATGGCTGGTTTAACCTGTTGCACATTGATCACTCAATGTGCAACAGGCCATCCTCCACACACACTCCACATTAATCAACCGTAAAACCATATTAATCGCTGTCTCGCGAAGTCACGTATGAGTGCGTGAACATCGTCCCGCTGGTTCTCAGAGAGGTGAGACCAGTAGCGTGGCAAATTGGATAACACTTCAGTGTTACATAGCCCCCTGTGGTGCAGCGTTTACGCATCACCAGCTCATCGTCATAGCCATCACTAGGAGGGCTCACTGTTGAAAGGGAAGCCATTAGGTGAGACAGCAATCTCCCCATTGTGGCCAGTGGATGACCCCTTTTGACCTTCCCGGGAGCGGTGTAGCTACACCATGTTACCATGACCGTCGCCGGGGGTCGGGGCTTCGGATGACGTAGTTGGTTTCACCGAGTTTCTTCTCTGCAACATAAGGGCCAGAACATTTAGTACAGAGGCCAGCACCAGTCATGGCCAATAGAATCTGCGGGTCACCTGGCCGACACAAGCGGGCGACTGCTCTCTCCCGGTGGCGTTGCTTCATCTTACTCCGGGAAGAGGTCAGGGCATCTCTAGCCAAAGAGCACGCTAGCTGGAGGCGCTCTCAGAGCTTGGCAACATCCTCAGGAATACCGGAGTCAAACGCTCCCTGGGAGCTGCACACACACGTGAGGCTGTGATACTGACGCTGATAACAACACTACCGCTACTACTGGAGGAAGTTCATGCAGTGGAATGACTCAGCGGATACCGTCGTGAATGGCTGACCGAAATACCCCGAGAGGGGTGGGGGTGGGGGGGGGGGGGGGGGGGGGGGGGGGGTGTTGATGGTGGTGGTGGTGGTTTGGATCTGTCTACAGCTCCCCATCTGCTAGTGAGCTGGCTCAGACGTTGGGGTTGGGAATCGACAGACCTGGATAAGCCAAAGTGAGTAAGATGGGTGCAGGGTGGGCGGGGGGGGGGGGGGGGGGGGGGGAAACAGAGGGGAACCCTCTGTAGAGGAATCCAATCTGTATTCTCGATTTCAACTCATATCCTCTGAAGCAACGTGGAATCAGAATAAAGCCTATTTTAAGACACCCAGCGTTCAGATTTAAGACCTCCATTCCGGAGGCAGATGCTAGGGAGCTTCTGTTAGAAGTTTCTCAATGCCCACCACTGTGATGTTGGCAAGAACCAAGAACCCTCTTCTTGGTGCACAGACGACATGGAGGCCTTCTGGTCTAGCTTTGTCTTGGAGAACGCCCGATTCAGAAGATAAGGAGAAATGTGTTCAAAATAGACCATGTCTGTCGTGGGAGCAAAGCCCAGAGTGAGTGCGACAGCGAGGTCGAGGAGACAGATGGAAAAGGACTTTTAGCCCGTTCGCGTCTCAAAGAGGTTCAGGAAATCTATCTGGCCAATGGCCAAGGATTCTCAGATATTTCGATTCAACGTTATTCCTACCCAGGCTGGGCAAATGTTGACCGTAACCTGGGGAGACAGCGGCGGAAGGTGGAAGGAAGGAACACTTTGCCGAACTCCGGATTGGGGAGGAGATGCAGCGGGGGGGGGGGGGGGGGGGGGAGGGGGAGGTCAAAGGAGGGATCCTCAGGGGGGATTGAGCAGAGTTCACTACAGGAGTGAAAGGACGAAGGGGAGAAGAGAAAAGGTGCCACAGGGGAATCGCGTTCACCTCAAGCTTGGGTGAGGGAGCTGACCCACAGAAGCCACGAGGCTCTGACCTCTATTGGTCTCTTCTCCTGGTCGACATTCCGCCTTACTTCCAGATAGTGTCTTCATGCTTTTGTTTCACTGCAGATTGCTACGGTCTGGGCTAGCAGCTAGCGGGCAGCGATGCGTTTTTAAACAAAGGGCACAACAGGAGAACCACGTTCTCAAGGACGCTTCAGCCGGGAGTGACGGGGGCCGAGGGAACAAATAGACATCGCAAGGAAACACAGGCGCGGATGATCGGCTGGTGGTGTGGTGTCCTGTGAGGGCGTGGCCCGAGAAGAGCGCCTAAGAGGTCAGCAACAGTAGAGTTACTGCTTGTTTGTTCCCCATGCAAACCCTATTATCTATCTTACACTTTGAAGAACACCGTTCCCAGCACCATTAATATGTGCTAATAATGAATAGGTGTTTAAAGGCCCTATGCCTGTAAGTGTACACGCGGCGAAGCCATTTCTACTTCCCATTTCTCTGCGGTGCTCTCTGTTTGCAGTTGATTTATGACCCGGGTGTTAATGTGGTGATAATGCACGTTTCCAGGTGAACGAGGACACACAAATATGAAGGGTGTTTAGGTTTATTGGCCCAAAACGAATCATCCCAGGAGACCGGCCATCGGCACAGCGCCGCCATCACGGCCCCTCACTCTAAATGAGTTTGAGAGTGCATGCATGTGTGCATGTGTGTGTGCATGTGTGTGTGCGTGTGGAAGCAGGCACTGTACCATCTAGTACATGTACCTGCCGCGTTTGATCTGTCCGACCGATGCAATCATGTAACGATCCCCCCCCACCCCCCCAGCCCCCCAGCTCGTACACACGCCGTATCAGGCACGTGATGCACGAGCCGTCTCGTTCCACTAGTCTTCCCCGACCTGAACCGGCCCACTTCTCCATGGTTTTCGCCAGCAGCCGGTCTTTATCGTTCCTTTAAACTCTCACCGACGGCAGTTTAGCCAAACCATTAGCTATCCTCAAACCGCATCGCACGCGGAGGGGGGGAGGCGGGGGGGGGGGGGGGGGGGGGGTCACTCGACAGATCCCATGCGATAAGATGAAAACAAATGTTTTCATTTCCTTCTCTCGCTGGCCTTGTTGTGTTCTCCCTTTTGAGGGCCGTTTGTAGTTTGTGTTTTATTTATGTTTTTAATCCGTCGAGGCCGGCTGACGTCGTCGTGGCAACCGTGCGCCACATACCCCCTTTCCTTGATGTCTGCACCCGCCGGCCCTGCCCTTCTTAAGATTGATCTCACCAGGGATCAATCATTATGAGGGACACACACACACACATCCCCAATATGGAGAGAGAGAGAGAGAGAGAGAGAGAGAGAGAGAGAGAGAGAGAGAGAGAGAGAGAGAGAGAGAGAACGAGAGAGAGAGAGAACGAGAGAGAGAGAGAGAGAGAGTTAGTTAGTGGAATATTAGAAGAGAGTTTAGTCACCGGTGAACCAAAGTGGATGTCGAAACATATTCAGGATGTGGGAATGTATAGTACGTGGGTCTGTTCGTACGTGTGGTCGGGGCAAGCATTTAAAAATGAATAAACATATTGTTTACTAAGGCTTACTTAGTGGGCTGGGGCTGCTCAGGGGGCCCCCCAGGGAGGGGGCCCCCCCCCCCGCCCCCCCAAGACCATTTTTTCTTAATCCACATGAAAGGCGAGAACGCCATTCCAACTTGTGAGGACGAATGATTTCGAACGCCACTGAACTGGAATCACACCAGAATACTAAAAAGGTTCCACCGTTCTCATTCGTTTTTGTTATTTCACGGTTAATATTCATTAAATATGAGCGGAGGACGTGTGGGGGGGGGGGGGGGGGGGGGGGGGGGGGGGAGATATTTAAAAGGGCAGCAACACGGAGGACTGAAGCGGACGCTGCGTCTCATTAAGACAGACCCCCTGTTGAGCTACATCACGGGCGAAAAGAAATCACCGCAACGCAAGAGTCAAAGGAGCCGCGGCTGGATCAGAGTGGAGGTTGGCGTCTGCTGCTCTGAAGAAAATGTAGCATAAAAAAACGCAATCAAAGCACTAAGCTAACGGGAGATAACTTCAAGGAGACCGGGACGAAAGCGCAAACTCCAGAATTTGGGAGGTCAATTGATGGATACTGCTGGTTCTACCGAAAAATGATGATGGGGGGGGGGGGGAGAGGGAGAGAGAGAGAGAGAGAGAGAGAGAGAGAGAGAGAGACAGAGAGAGAGAGAGAGAGAGAGAGACAGAGAGAGAGAGAGAGAGAGAGACTCTGACTGACTGACTGACTGACTGACTGACTACCCTTTCCCCAAGAGTGCTGGCTTTGTTTGTGAGCAGACTGCTGAACTGTCCAACTGCTTTTAATATTCAGTGTGTGTGATGCCCTGCCTGATTTTCCTGATGTCTCTATGCACCCAAATAAAGGTCTGTAAGAAATACAGCCACTGTAAGACAATTCAGTTGGTTTCTGCTTGGATGAACAAAGCACTCCAGATTAAAATGTTATATTTCGGTCGTAAATCATTCGGTCAGTGAGTGTGTCATTCCAGCTAGACTTGATGGACGTGCAGTGGTTTGAGTAGGTTGTTAAGGGTGGGAGGGGTTACCTGAAAGACCGAGAGTGATAGATATACAGACAGACAGATGCTAAACAGGGAGATAGAGAGAGAGAGACACACACACATAGAAGAAAAACACAGATAATTAGACAGACACACCCGCCCCAAGTTGTGTGCGAGCGCACGTGCACGTGATATTGACGGGGTCCTCTCGACTGACGTGCGATGAATCGTTAGCCACGCCGCTCGATGCTAGCCGGCCGGCGGGGCGCAGGACGCGGTGAACGGCGCAGGACGCCGGGGGCGGCGGCGGCCGTCTGGAGGGCCTTATTCAAACACTGGGACTCCAGGAGGGACCCCTGAACCTCGGGGCCCCTGGCTCAGATGTGTCACCTTGAGTCTTGGAGACGGAAGCGAATCAAACGCTCCCGAACGCGTGTGTCCTGGGGGGCGTGCGTTGAAGCTGAAACGGTGCCCCATGCTAATGCTAGCGATATCAGCTGTGGTAACGTTGTTGAACCGTGGATCAGGCTGAGGTTCAGCGTGAAACCCGATCACTGCAGCAACACAGGAAGTGGTTCTGTAGGAGAGGAGTCTTTTAATGGGGCTGTGTTGGAATTGGTCCTCTTGTGCCTTATTCAATTCACTACCAAGGGCGTCACCATTTTGTAGTCGTCGTCCAAAATGGCCAGTGTACATATCTGGTTCCCAATGAAGTGCGCTACTTCATTCCTAACCCTAACCCTAACCCACAATGCACAGTAAATGAAGTGCACAACCAATGCTTATTTCACTATATCCCATGAAGCATAGCGGTTTTCATCGTCATCGATTCTTCCATTGAGTCCGGTACTTTCCGGCAGGTTCTTTATGCGAATGAGCTCTAACGATGTGGAATGACATCCCACATGTGTCTGGGTGTTCATGCCACACATCGTCCCGCAGATGGATTTCTGGTGCGTAATTAGTGTCTCATTCTCTCTATATGTGTTCCCTAAATAGTATACTATTCAGATTTCCCTATATAGGGATTAGGGAATTTGGGTACAAGTGAGCAAATTCCAACACAGCATGGGTTAAAGAAAAACGAATGAAACGAAGTGAAACAATTTCGGGAGGAAATGAAAGATGGCAGGGCCGAAAGTAGCCAGGAATGAGCTGCAACAGTCTTGAATAACTATGAAGCAGAAAGCCGCACAGGAGAATAGATTTTCAACTGGACGGAAAACACCTTCAAGAAACCTGAGACTAACGTCGTGTGGAGAGTGTGTGGATGATGGCTGGTTTACGCAGCCTCACCTGGCCCCAGTCAGACTGATTGGACTCGGGGGGGGGGGGGGGGGGGGCTGGGTGAGGATGCACACCT
Source organism: Lota lota (assembly GCA_026745465.1). Lineage (NCBI taxonomy): Eukaryota > Metazoa > Chordata > Actinopteri > Gadiformes > Lotidae > Lota > Lota lota. The sequence goes on from JACYXH010000537.1 coordinate 267,113, forward strand.
GCTGCACATTGAGCAATCAGTGTGCACAGGTTAAACCAGCCATCACACACACTCAGGGAGAGCTCTCCTTGCATGGCAGGCACCGGCTCACTCATGTATCACTATCCGCAAACCGTACAATAAACTTTCAAGGCTTTCGACACCACCACCCTGCGTCTTTGTGTCTGGAGGAGCCCAGTACACTCCCCCGGAGTGTACTGGGAGCCAGCTAGGTGGCGTATAGCAATGGACCTTGTAACACGTGGCTTAACAAGAGCTGATGTCAGCAGAGCCAAGACAGGAGGTCCATATTATTTGTATTAATCCCCATGGGGTTGTTGGTTCTCTATATTAACCAATGCTATGCCAGGAGCTACGGGGAGTGTAGCGCACACACACACACACACACACACACACACACACACACACACACACACACACACACACACACACACACACACACACACACACACACACACACACACACGTCACAGTATTGCTCTCATTAGCCATGAGTTCACAGGTGTGTGTGTGTGAGAGATGATGACAAAGAGGCAGAGCAATAGCACAGCAGTGAAAGAGACGGAACGAAAGAGAGAGTTGGACAGAGCATGACGGAGAGAGATAACGAGAGGGAGCAAGGCAGGCAGAGCAACACAGAAAGAGAGGGAGGAAGACAGAATCGAAGGGAGAGGGAATCAGACATACAGCAACACCAGAGAACGACATAGACCCATAGACAGTGTGAGGGTGATCTTTCTCGACTGTTTTCAATGCCTGAGTCCAGCGACATCTGGATCTGCGCATACACACGCACACAGAATTATATGCATAAGCAAAGCCCCAGAACGCCTGGGTTGTACATTGGACCGAAGAAGTTGCAACTTGTTTTGAGATTGTGTAAAAAATCTTGCCCTCTTCTTACAGAGCTAGGGAGGTGCCGGAAGCAAGTCACGCAGACAACCAGTACACAACGTCAGACGTACACATGCATGTCTCGCTCCTAGCTGTAGCATTCTTGCCTTTTTCCTTCCTGTTTGTTCCTTGTTTCCTGTTCCTTGTGCATTTGTTATTGGAAACGCTTTTCTAAAATGCTACAAAAGTTCAGCAGTCAATATTACACAAAAAGGTAATTACCATGACCGAACAAAATGATGAATCAAGGTCTCGGTACTTAAATGATTCAGGGGCTAGCTGTTTGACTATTGATAAGTTGAAAGTGCTGTTCCAACGCAAAGATATCAGTGACTACTGAACTTCAGAAAAACTGCTAGCCAGTGGTCTGGCTTTTCAGTTAAGCTCTAGGTAATTCAATTAAAATATTTCTTTCTGTTTTTGTAATTTTGCTCATGCACGTTTATGTGAACTAAGTGGAGGAGAAACAACGTACGACTCTTCTGCGAGTCATCCCAGACAGCAAAGTAAGTTTATCAAAAAAATAATATATATAATATACAATATAGTATAAATGAATAATCCTGTGGGGCATCAATGATGCTCCACGTTTTTTTTCGTCATCGGTTCATCTTGGTTTGCTGATTTGCATTTATTGCTTTAGCTGGACATTTACGTTCAACTACGCATAGCTTACTTCCTTACAAGGCGTACAAAATGCGTCTGCAAACATTTCTTCCCCTGGGCTATTATCCTAGCAGTTCTTCAAATTCAAAACAACTTTATTAATCCCTCTGGGGGCAATTAGCGATGAGCAGCTTGTATACAGAGAACCACAACAACATATAACAACATACAAACACACAAATACACTAAGGGGCTAAAATGGGGAATTAAATCGATACGTATAAATTAACCGACGGAGCATTTCAAAGTGGGATTTCAGAGGCGATGGAGGATTTAAATTGCAGTTAGCTTGAGAAGCGGGGAAGACAAAGCGATGCTACCATGGCAACGGGGAAGTTCTGTGGCGTTAGCTAGACATTTCGTAGCAGCTCATTCTCCGCAGCAAACATTTATAGCGCTGTTCAAAGGTGTATTGGCGGGTTTGGACAGGAAAATATACATATTCCTTGAAATGTGTGACAAATGCCTCACACAGCTGCTGACTGATGGCACAAACAACAAAGACTCACACAGCTGCATGTTTTTGCTGTTGCTTTTCACCTGACCATCATTTCCATATTGAATATTTCACAATAAACCATTTGAAGGCCGCTTTTACCCAAAGCATGCACTCTATGACTGCATGTTTTCTTGGCCATGGGTGAACCTGGTTGTTGCATGACTCTCTTTTATGCTCACTCAGGATAGTCTAGTCGTGGCTGGGAGTTTTTGACTCCCAGCCTGATGTCCAGCTCCATCTAAAATGCCTAACTACAAGCTGCAGATTACTGGCACGTAGTTTGGATTTAGTGTCGGCTTGACTAAATAGGAAAATTGTAAATAGTAGCTGTTGAGCTACACGGTATTTAGAGGCTTACTGTAGCGATGATGTGCTACATTAATTCTACAGTACACAAACTAACGTTTGTCTGCTGTTTGAGAGAACCATGATTATGTTTATAATCATGGCGATGTTAATAATGCTTAGCGTAAATGTTGTGGAAAAGCTTTATTTTGTAGACGCTATTTAAACATCAGTTTAAGACGCATGTGTGAACAATTACCGTTCGATGAATGATTGTTTTTTGAACCGTGTTTGAATCAACAGTATTCAGTGAACGGTATGATTTGTTTTAGAGTTGTGCGGGAGCCACGCCGTTCGCAAATGTGAGGATTACGACGTAATCAATTTAATCTCGTAATTTGCTAGGCTTCTCCCTTTGCCACCCGAATAATTTTTTTTCTTTTTCTTATTATGACGGAAATCATAATCAATAACAACGACTATAATAGCCTCCTTAAGAAAAAGGCCGAAGGTGACCGCTGCTAGCTAGCTAACTAGCTAGCGAGGGAAGAGCTTCTTGGCATCCATCTTGTTGATGTCGTCGGTCAGAGGAGAAGACAATGGGGCCATTACAACTTTTACTCCCTCAATGACAACGACTGCTGTAAAGACTTCTGAAAGCTCAATTTAGCCGCAGTGCGACGCTTCTGAGACTTGGTGTGGGTGTGTGTGTGTGTGTGTGTGGGTGTGTGTGTGTGTGTGTGTGTGTGTGTGTGTGTGTGTGTGTGTGACCTACACAGCTCCTTGTTCCCCTAACAAGCTTGGGAGAAACAAGCCGGGTAATGAAATCATAACAACATTAAACTTGTGGAAGTTAAGACCATTATGTAGGGGGCCCAAATTGCACAATCATATTAACACCCCCGCCCCCCCACAACTTCAAGGATTAATAGGAAGACGTTGAGCAGTTTGCTCAAGCATGCATGCACACACACACATAGTTTGCATATTTGTGATTAGCCATGTCGTTTGGATCTAAAAAGAGTCTGATGATTCCGTATGGTTGACCTTGGACCGCACTACCGCCATAATGACCCTAATGTGTTGAGGCAAACAATGACTGATATCAATAACGACCGCTGCCAATCAGAAGACCTCCAGGCTGGCTGTCTGTCTGTCTGTCTGTCTGTCTGCCAGAGGGATGTTTGACCTATGACCTATGAAGAGGCCCGAATTCAACATTCTATTTGGTCACATGACTAGGTTCACATTTTTTGGTTTGGTAGTTTAGGTTCTGAAACTGCAATAGACTAAAAAGGACTCTGTCTGTCTGTCTGTCTGTCTGTCTGTCTGTCTGTCTGTCTGTCTGTCTGTCTGTCTGTGGCATAGCCTTGTGTCGAGCCGTAAGGAAATACTCGTCTGACACAATTCTAAAATAGACTGGACGCGTCCCTCTACAGTTTTCGAATAAAAAATATGTATTTGTCAATTAATTGAACAATTTATAGATTAGTAGTTGCACATTGCAGGGGGAGAAATGCCCTGTCGTCAAATGTGTTTATACAAATCTTTACTAGCAGTCAAATTTGTATGTAATTTGTATGCATTCCTGCATACAACTGTGAACATTTTCTTTCATAGCTGAGATGGAAACAAAGCTTCAGCGAGCAAGTCTCTTTTTGCTCTGTTAGCAGCTCTGTTAGCTTTGCCAGTGGAGGCTTGAAGGAAAAAATATATTTCGCCCACTGAGGACTCTGATTCTGCAAAATGTGTGCACGCTTAAATGGCATTGTGAGACACCTTGAAGAAAAGTGCCCACCAAGTGGCATATACGGCTACGTTCATTTTATAACCTAGTTCAGGCAGGCTAGTGAGTGCGAGTGTTAGCCGAAGGGTTCCGGGTTTGAACCCCAATGTCCGCAGTCTACCTGCATGTGTCCTTGAGCAAGATGCCCCTAACACCCTACCTGCATTTACAACATGTATCTAAATACATTATTAATGGAGGTTGCTTTGGCTAAAAGCGACAGCAAATGTAGCAGACAAAAACCAAATACTGCTGAGGTGTTATAATATGAAGGAGACAACGGATCTGAACAGATTCGTACTTGGCAAATATTTGAATATTTTTGATGTCCAAGGTAGACGAAGTGAATGAGATGAAAACAAACTTACACACAGAAACATACACTCACACACACACACACAAGTATGCACTCACACACACAGAATCACACAAACATAAACACACATACACTCACACACAAATATGCATACACACACACACACACACACACACACACACACACACACACACACACACACACACATACAGGCATGTACACACACACTCGCTCGTCTCTTTTAGCTGGCTGGATATTTACAGCAGCGCCTGATGACTAGACTGTGATAACAAAAGATGAGAGACATGAACACAATCCAATGAATGAAAAAAAAAAAAAAACCAAAATAACTTATCAAAGGTGAAGTTTCTCTTTGGAAAAATGTGAATCTATACTGAGATGGGGGGAAAACTTTATACAAACAGACAGACAGACAAAGAGAGAGACAGACATATAGAAAGACATAGGATATTACAACCCCCTCATCACTCCCACTTCTTCCTGTTTCGTCTCAGCCAGTGACCTACCTGCAGGTTCGCTGGCCCCCCCCCCCCCCCCCCCCTGTGTATTTCCAGCGTGCACCCAGGTGCAAAAGCATTTATTTTGCTTAACAAAGACGCTACCAGAACACGGTGTGTGTGTGTGTGTGTGTGTGTGTGTGTGTGTGTGTGTGTGTGGAGCTAGAGGAGAAGGGGGGGGGGGGCGGCGTAATGGTGAGTGATGGGAGGGGTCCATGTGCATGGGGGGGAAGGGGAGGGGGGTGATGTTGTGGCGGTATTACTCTGCCTGTCAAAATGGCGGCATCCGTCACTTAGCGCTGACGGAGACTCTGGGAAGGGGTGCCACTTCCTGTGTGGGTACACATGTGTGTGTTTGTCAAAGTTGGCGTGTTTATAATTGTGTGTGTGTGTGGGTTTGTGTTCCCAAACACCACCTTTTGATGTATAATGACATTGAAGCAGCATGAAATTGTTTTTGGAGAAATCTTGTGTGTGTGTGTGTGTGTGTGTGTGTGTGTGTGTGTGTGTGTGTGTGTGTGTGTGTGTGTGTGTGTGTGTGTGTGTGTGTGTGTGTGTGTGTGTGTGTGTGTGTGTGTGTGTGTGTGTGTTTCAGAGACATACACACTCTACTTTATGTTTGAGAACTGATTAAAATGACATGAAATACTTTTTGGGGAATAGATTTTCTTTGAGCCTTGACATCTTCTAGATTTCAATAGCCCCACTTTTTGTTTGATGGTGGCATTAAGATGCCGACATTATTCATTTGAAATAATTGTTGAAAGGTTGCTTTTGTCTATGTGTACCTACGTGGGTGGGTGGGGGTGGGTGTTTAAGTGCAAGCATTGTCATCTTCCTGTTTCTGCAGATGTGTGCTTGTGTGTTTTTTTCATATTAAGAGATTAATTAGAAGACGTCATAATATCAACAAATGGTATACAATTATCTTTGGAGGATAGGGGGGGGGGGGGGGGGGGGGGGGCTTTTGTTCATTTTAAGGGATCTTCAAAGATATAAACCTTTTTTTTTACTAACCCTAGAGTAGCAATAAATGGGATACAATTATTTTTGGAGGATCGCTTTTATCAGCATGTGGTTATGTGTGTGTGTGTGTGTGTGTGTGTGTGTGTGTGTGTGTGTGTGTGTGTGTCCATGTGTATGCATGTTCATTTGTTCAAATTGAATTTCAAAGACATCAAAATCCTGATGAAGGTACTGTGATCGCATTCGATGGAATACATTGCTTTTTTTATCATATGGATTTCTGAATGCACACACACACCTTGCAACGACTAACAAAAGGATCAATCCAATCCATTCTGTGTCTCGTTTAGGTGAATCGCCCACGCAGCACTTATGTTTCACACAACGCAATCTTAATCTTGTACAAAGGCCGCAAAGACTTGGCAATTAATAAATGACAACCATCGATCTCATAAATCCTCGTGATGTTTAACATGCATATTCAAGTGCCCCCCCCCCCCCCTCTCCCCTCCCTATCTGAAGAATAACCACTTAGCTAAAGTAGTCTGCTTCTTGGACGCCAATCATTTCTTAATCGCAAATGATTCATTTTAATTGGAATAAGGTGTGGTGGAAAGATTGCTGCAATGTGGTATATGAACAAGAAGAAGACATTAATAGTCATATATGTACCACGCCAAAGGGTCTTTATTTTCTGTGGCATGGGTGTAATTACAGGGACAAGAGAAAGACAAGACTGAATGTCACTCCAGAGGATGGTCATGCAACGTTCACCTGTGGGGTAATTGATGTCCCCAATTAGCCTGGGTCTTTCCGTGACCCGAAATCACATGGCAAACCAAAAGCTCACCGCTCATCTTCTAATGAAGACGAGCGACCGGAGGATGAAGCTCGCCCTGTGATGAATTGGGATCGTAAAAACGTGGACGTCCTGTGTTTGTTAGGACGTAGGTGTCGCGCGACATGTTTTTGTTTTAACAAGCAGCATTCCCCCTCCGCCTCTGGAAGAAAGATACCCGGTGAAAGTCGCCGGCTCTAAATGCCAAAATGTCATGAAGCGAATCACCCATTTCCTTCTCCTTGTCCTCCTCGTTATATTCCACTCGGATGTGTGCCCAAGGAACCGACTTTGTGGCAAAAACATCGATGGCAAATAAATGGGGTTTCCTTACAGGAAGTACCGCCGCCCATAACCTGACACGCCATCAAAAAAACGGTTCATCAATGACAAAACACACCAGCCGTGTATTTGGCAAGGGCTGAGGCTAACCACACTGGGATAATGCCCCCCCGCAAGCTAGGCTAACCACACTGGGATAATGCCCCCCCGCAAGCTAGGCTAACCACACTGGGATAATGCCCCCCCCCCCCCCGCAGGCTAGGCTAACCACACTGGGCTAATGCCCCCCCGCAGGCTAGGCTAACCACACCGGGATAATGACCCCCCCCCCCCTGCAAGCTAGGCTAATTACACTTCGGCGCCGGGGTTTAGCAATCATTAGCTGTCCTCGTGGCTTCTCGATTGGCGTGACGTAGCGAGGCAGTGTCACCAATGAGGCCTAATTGTGTCTAAACCAACTAGCCTAGCCCAAACGCCGACACTGGAGTGGGCCGGGCCAATCGCTCGCGGCGGCTAAGACGCGCGTGACCCTCGCCCATAAACCGTGATTGTCTTTTAGTGTGGCCGCGTGCGGTGGCGGCGAGAAGCCAGCTGTACACACACCAACCAACCGCGGGTTTCAGTCACCCGACAAGAAGTCCCCATCTTCCAGCGCAATCTGAGGCCCGCCACAAGGACGAAGCGATGGCGCTCTCTCCGCGCACCCGGCACTAGCAATGAGGGATTGAGCCGTCGAGGCTGTCTCTATTGAGGGCCCCTCCGCCCCCTCCTTCCGCCTCCAACAGACACCTCTTCCACTTCGGGTTTCCCCCGCCTCCTTCTGTATCATTAAATCGTTCCGAGACACACACACACACACACACACACACACACACACACACACACACACCAGGACAACCAGAGTCCCTTGATCACTGCCTCGGCCGTTCTCTGCCTTTCGGTGGCCCGGGGGTGGAAGGGGGTTGTGTGGTCGCGGCGGAGGTGAAACCCATCAGAGACGGGGTCAATACCTGGTTGACCTTAATCCCCCTTTATCCCCTCCCCTCCCCTCCCCTCCCCTCCCCTCCCCTCCCCTCCCCTCCCCTCCCCTCCCCTCCAGCCCCCCTGAATCAATCTGTTCGATGGAATGCAGAGAGGATTATGAGGTCGTTTGCAGCGTACCGCGAGCGGAAGTGTCACTCCCGATGGGGGAGTCAGGGGGAGTGTGACTAGGGAGACGGTAAGCGTTCGAGCGGAGACATCCGAGATTGAACTGATGAACTGTCGCGCAGCGCACTGGATCTGGAGTGGAGGCTGGATTTTCAGAAGCCGTCGGCGTCTCTGACTCGATTGCATTGCAACGGCTGGTCAATGTTTGTCCTCTTGTCACACAAAATAATTAACTGCTCAGGGACCACCCCTCGCACGCACACACACACACACACACACTCACACACACACACACACATTTGTATGACTCATCGGAACAACTCATCGGAACAACGTTGACCTTTTCCTTGATGCGTGGATACGGTACGTTGCCAGATTGGGTTATGATAAGAGGTAATTGTCAGCTTTACAGCCAGTGAATTAAATGGGTTTATTAGCTACCCCAAACAAATAAAACTCGCCTGATGAGGTCATACAAGTTAGATTTTTTCCTTATTTAGTTTACATGTAAATTAATTCTAAATTAATTAGTTCATTCTGACCCAAATCTCTCTATATTACATGTATTTACCTGATGCTTTTGTCCAAAGCGACTTACAATAAGTGCAGTCAACCATGAAGATACAACCCAAATAGTGCAAGAATCATGCGAGTACATACAATCCATCAAATAAGGAAACTGCATAATGTGCTTCATTATAGAAACAAGAGACTCTTTTTGTTTCATGGGCCAAGACGCAGTCTGAACAGATGAGTGTTCAGTCTGCGACAGAAGATGTGTAGGGTCTCAGCCGTCCTGGTGTCAGCTCGTTTCACCGTTGTGGGGCCAGGACGGCAAACATTCAAGATTTAGTTGAGCCTCAGCTGCCCCGCAAAAATATATTTCAGCTTTTTTTAAATGTCTACTGAGTCCACCTCCCTAATATCTTTTGGCAAGAGGTTCTACAACCTTGGCGAATAGTGTATGAAGTTGGTTTCCCCAATTTTCTTGGAAGACCTAGGGCAACAGGGACGTAGATGTAAGATGTAAGATGTATTGGGGTGCTAAACCATTAAGAGCTTTAAAAAGTGAAATTATATTCAAATCAACTCTCAAAGACACAGGGTGCCAGTGCAGTCCAAAACTACACAGGGGCTTGTTACTTCAAATTGTATCTGATGGGCCAGATGTCCTAGCCTTTTTTGAGAGTATATCTCTTTTGTTCTTGAGGCCAACCAAGGGACTATCTGTCTTATTCTCATTTAGTTTCAGAGTGTTGTTGTTAATCCATTGATTGATTGCAGATAGACAGGCAGTCAGGGAGCAGAAGCCACTCAGATTGTTCTGTTACACTGAAATGTACAATTGCGTTTCATCAGCATAACTATGAATGCTGACATTGTGTCCTCTGATGATAATACCTGAGGGCAGCATATACAATGACAAAAGAAGTGTAGCTAAACAGCTTCCTTGTGCGACCCCAAAACAGACATATCACTCTGATTCTAGAATTGCCTAACTGGAAGGTATGTTCGTAACCAGTTTAGGACACATTCCAATGGACCAACCCATTTTTTTCAGATAGTCCATCAGGATGCAGTGGTCGATTGTGTCAAAAGTTACACTTCAATCTAAAATAATTACAAAGGAAACCTTGTTTGCGGTAACCCTGAGGCCATTATGTGAGCCAATTTACAGTTTAGATCACTCCCGTCTCATTGCTGACCAATCTGGGCATCTCTTCCCTGATTGGTTCAGGGAATCCATCCTGCCTGTCAATCACAGGTGTGTGAAATGCAACACTTCTCAATGGCGGGGAAAACGGTAGGGAGGGAGCAGAGAGGGGACTTTTTCGGGGTTGATCAGTTTCATAAGTTCTCTCTCTGTCTCTGTCTCTGTCTCTGTGTGTGTGTGTGTGTGTGTGTGTGTGTGTGTGTGTGTGTGTGTCTGCAGACCGTGATTCAAGGCATTTGTTCAACCTTAAGATGATCTGATCCTAGGCTTTAAATTGTGTTGGTTTTTTGTGTTGGTGTCTGGATAGAGCCTGGTGGGAGGAGGGTTGAGGTGGCGGGGGCTGGGAGGGGGTGACACAAGCAGGAAATCTGTTAACCCATTAGACACGGCGGAGAAGTGACTCCTGCTGCTTTGTGGTCCGCGTGCCGTCTGGGACGGGCGGGGATACTTTGATTTACTTGGCCGTATTTCTATTGTTTGCGGGACACCGCAGAAGCTAAAGCTACCTAATTCACTTTGTCTTTCATTCTTCATCGGCGCCCACGCAGTGGCAGACAACTGCGTGCTTACAGTTAACACACGTGGGGAAAAAAGACCAAAGACTTCCCGGTTTTACTTTACCTTCCGATGTTCGACAACTGTTTGCGTGACAAGTCCCAAACGGGAGGAGAGAACAATCCCCCGCCCCCCCCCGAACCTCTAGCTCCTCGCTCCCTCTCTCCCGTGTCCACTCGGTTAGGAGTGGACACGGGAGAGAGGAGAGAGGAGTGGACACGGGAGAGAGGAGAGAGGAGTGGACACGGGAGAGAGGAGAGAGGAGTGGACACGGGAGAGAGGAGAGAGGAGTGGACACGGGAGAGAGGAGAGAGGAGTGGACACGGGAGAGAGGAGAGAGGAGTGGACACGGGAGAGAGGAAAGAGGAGAGAGGAGAGAGGAGAGAGGAGAGAGGAGGCGGCACAGGAGAGAGGAGAGAGGAGGCGGCACGGGGGGAGGGCTCCATCTTCCATCTTCCAATGTCAACTGCCAGTGCTCTGAATACACTTATTTTTGGCAAGCAAAAGAGCGTGATTGAGTGCAGAGGTAAGTGGGCGAGAGAGAGAGAGAGAGAGAGAGAGAGAGAGAGAGAGAGAGAGAGAGAGAGAGAGAGAGAGAGAGAGAGAGAGAGAGAGAGAGAGAGAGAGAGAGAGAGAGAGAGAGAGAGAGAGAGAGAGAGAGAGAGAGAGAGAGAGAGAGAGAGAGAGAATTTTACCTTTCCCTCGCCTGATGAGGTTGAAGTAGGGACACAGATGCCAATTCGTGCTCTGTGGGGGCTGGGAGGAGGGGGTGGGGGGGGGGGCTTGGGGAGAGCAGATGTGCTTTTTCTTTCAATTAGACTCTGCAATCAATGCAATCTGTGCATGGTAATGTGGTGTGCTGCACTGGTGCTCAGGTGTATGTATACAAGCAAAGCAGGTAAGGACAAGAAATGCATGCAGGAACATAATGTGCATTTCAATGAGCACGACTGGTGTATAAAACGTAGACATTTTATTTCAACCCTCCGGCAATGTTTGGTTTTAAATCTGTTTCTAAAATTGTCTAAAGTTTCTGTTTTGGATTTCGGCAATGCTTAAAAGATGGTGACCCTAACCCGCACAAGCAAATCATACAAGCACACCTTTTCCCGGAATAATAGCTATATAAAGAATAAAAACTAGCCGAGGCGTATGCCAGCACATTATAAAGGTCACACTATGGGTAACATTTGAATCTTATTATCAAGAGATCCAATCCATCTTATCCCAAAATGTGCTGAATCATCCTGAAATAAATAAATAATAGAAATTGCATTTATCGTAATCACCAGGAAATTATTTTCTCCTCTTCCTCACACGTGATGCCCGCAGACATCTTGTTGGTAATTTCACACTTAGGTTCACCCCCCTCCTCTCCTCGTTTTAATTTGGGGCACAACATGTGAGCTAAATGATGAGCATGTTAGATGCGTCATCTATCGCTGGTCTAAAATAATCACGATAATTGCAAAACTCGGCTTGTGTGACCAACTTCATTATATTGCAAAGTAGACAGCCTCGATTCATCAACAATGGAGGAAAGATGACGTATGTATGCGTATTGTATGTGACATTTGCTTTTAGCCACAGGGTCTGCAAACACAGTGAGTGCCTGCTAATGCTACACTAATTGAGCTACACAGAACTAATTGTATAGAAAGCTATTGTCTGCGTGTGACGGAGTAGCATTATGCGTACAAACTCAAGTCGTATTGGTCTTTAAAGGGCTTGCTGGCCCTCTACTTTAACAACGCTCAAACAAAATTATTGTGATGATTATTATTATCATCGTTATAATAATTTGTATTATTAGATCATCTGGACACATATCACAACCTTTTTGTATATATACAAAGAAAATCGGATTAGAAAGCAATCGATTCATAATTTTTTCCTATGCACCCTGATATAATTACTATAATAATATAGTTATATTTCATATGCCCTTAGAACACTTCTAGTCCCCTATATCTTTATTTGTTTGGATGGCGTTAGTAGTCCTAGATGTATGTGTAAAGGGGGAAGAAGATAACGCAAACTTAACTTTTGCATTGGCTTAGTTCTGAAGTTAACATAATTGCTCGGACCTCAGTTCAAACACTCTGATCTATTAACAAAGTTCCATACACGCTTGATCCGAACCAAAATCAATAATTAATGACTTTCTTCGTACGCTTCCCTCATCATAAAAAAAAAAAAAAAGACAAGGTTATAAAATAAGCTCTGGAATAACCGACAAAAGTGCTTGGTACGCTGAAGCTATAGCTCCAATGAACAAATTCCTTCAGACCTTTTCAGAAAATGAGACGGACGAAAGAGTTAAATTAGAGTGATTATTAATTAAAGCCATCTAATTCCATTCTGCTTTTAACTCGCCGCCAAACAAAACACACTGAATCATTGCCAAACTAGCTAGTGAAACTGCGCTAAACTTCCCTACCGGAACGAGAACTACACCATTCGTTAAGCGTAGTTTTGAAGACGAGGTTCCTATTTAAGCAGGCTAATGGTAGCATCGCCGTTATTGGGTTTCCGTCTCATTGACTGCACCGTAGACTAGCATGCTGTTGTCGCTAGGGAGTCAGACGTGGCGGAATTCATCACGGATAATTAAGGGAGAGGGGGAGGTGAAGCCCGTCCGATTTTCAAACCCAATTTTCAAATTTGTTTGAGATTGAGGACAGGGGTTTTGTTCCAGGGAGGCTACAAAAGTAATGGTCTATTGTTGTTACTGCGAAAACGGTGCAATAACATGTATAATAGTAATATAATAGAATGATATACTTGTTATTTGGTTGTTTATATTGTTGAGCTACTCTCCGGCAATCAAATTTCCTGCTGGACATTGAAATATAGTTAAAGCGACAAATAATAAAATACCATCCATCCACCCACCTCTATTATTATTTGCCAGTTTTGCCCACTTACTGATAATGTGTGTTTTCCAGAATGTTCCGTAAAAAGAGGCTACTTCTGGCCACATCTATGTTCCGTCATTGTTCAATTTCTTCTCGAAGTCCTCTGTGTAGGCGAGCTGTCTCCCAAGACACTTCTTTTCCATGGATGTCGTCTTTCAAAAGTAAAGAAATAAACATTGTCACGCGTTTGAAGCGTGACATATTTCATTGGCGTGGCCGCTGGCCACCTAGATGTGTCGAGATGAACGGTGTGAGAAACCAAACGCCACGTGACGCTGGGGATGGAGAAACGCAGGCACCGTCGCCACCGTGCTATCGGGCTTTCTAAAATCGATTCCCTCGCAACCTCTCACCGTCGGATGTTCGATAATAATAATTCGAGAAAGAAAATAAAAGGGGGTGTTTTTCTCGGAAGCATGTGGTGGCGCCTGTCTTCGTTCGAAAATAGAGATCTTGCCTCGGCATGAATTTCACACTCGTGCTGGCGGTGCTTTTGGCATCTGGAGACACAGTCCATGATTGACGGTTGGCTGCTTTGACAACCTTGGCAAACCTGTCCCGTTTTGAAAAAAAACAATATTTGTTGTGTTTGTTTCAATGGTCTGTAAATAAGTAACAACACATCACACTGTTGCTTTGGTTTGCGTTGTTTGGTCGTTTGTCCCGCACCCACACAAACACACACACACACCCTCTCATATTTACTTTAGTTGTCTCCTGCGCTAACGTCCAAGTCTAGCTGTATATCTGTCACGGCGGCCGGCCAGCGCTGAAAGGTAAGCAGGACCAGGTCCAATTGGACGCTGCTCTCCTAACACAACAACCAGCGCAGTGGACTGCAGTTCACTCCAGGCCAGACGAGAAGGAGTTCCTATGTGTGGCACAGGGCTCGAGTGCAATCTCTCTCTCTCTCTCTCTCTCTCTCTCTTCCACTCTCTCTCTCTCTCTCTCTCTCTCTCTCTCTTTCTTTCTTTCTTTCTTTCTTTCTTTCTTTCTCTCTCTCTCTCTCTCTCTCTCTCTCTCTCTCTCTCTCTCTCTCTCTCTCTCTCTCTCTCTCTCTCTCTCTCTCTCTCTCTCTCTCTCTCTCTCTCTCACCAGAGTTGGCTGGTGCATTCCTGAACTCCAACGCGGCTGAAATTACCATCCGTTCACTTTTCGTTTCTTTTTAAAAGAGGCAACTTTGACGGACCCTGAAAAATATCGGACTGCGATCATTTTCAACGAGAACGACCTGCGTTTCTTTTGTTAGCAGTGGCAAACATGAGCGTACAATTAATGCAAATGTGTAAATGTGTTTTAAAACTCCAGATCTCTCACCAGACTGTTGTTCCACACACTTGCCGGGGGAATCGATGGGCCAGGTTACGAAAGCATCAGCCAGATGAATGTCTGCTCCGGCTCGTTCGGCTCTTTGACCTCCGTCTTGATTATTGCTCACAGGCCTTGAAGTCTCAGCACCTGCATCGTCGTCCTCATTTTCTACTGTGTGTGTGTGTGTGTGTGTGTGTGTGTGTGTGTGTTTGTCTACAAATGAGTGTAATCAATCATCTGATCATGCCCCCTGTCGCTGTCAGTAATTTTGCCGGCGGCCCAGATGAGGTCGTTTTTAATCAACACTTATTTATTAAATGTAGTTATTAAATCTTCTTCACAAAAAATCTGGGTTTCAATCCCAAAAAAATCAAATAATTTCAAGAGACCTTGACATCCCTCTTTCTCTCTCTCTTTTGCTCTCTGTCACTTATCTTGAGAAAAACATAGATGTTAAAGAAGAGCAGACACAATATATTTAAAAACAGTAAACGTTAAACCACTTGCATGTCTGTTGACATCTGTTTCGACTCATCCAGACGATGACAGCGTTGTGAGTCTTCTACTGTAGCCTTAGCAAGCAGAAATGTGGTCAGCTCCGGCGACCCCATTGATAAAGAACGTCCAATTAAATAATAGTCATCGTGTGAACTCGCTCCCCAGCTCCCTGAGGGGGGGTGGGGGTCGTGACATTGAAAGACAGCGAGGTCTTCTCTTTTGTTCACGTCTCCAAGCCCTGAGAGATGGAAGATGGGGCCCTTTTCCCTAAGCATGCTGGGAATGAGACTGTCCTTTGCCCTCCTCCTCCACACTCGCCTACTCCTGGGGGAATACCCAGGTAGTCCAATGAACACCCATTAGTCAGAGCGAAAGAGAGAGACTGCAGAAATACATTATGAAATAGTCTGAAGGCCGGGAGACAACAGAAACGCATTAGGAAATACGCTGTCTGAAAGAGAGAGAGAGACCGCAGGACTACTTTTGGAAATGTGCTGTCTGAAAGAGAGAGAGAGAGAGAGAGAGAGAGAGAGACTACAAAGTTACATTATAAATTACATAATCTGAACTAGACGACAGAAATATATTATGAAATGCAGTCTGAGAGAGAGAGAGACTATTTAATACGTTGTGTGTGTGGTGCGCCGTAGCATGTGTGTGTGTGTGTCTCTATGTGTAGGTTGAATACATAGTACAACTGGGTTCCTACAGTAATAGACAATGGGTAGCAGGTCATGTGACTTGGCATTACCAGGAGATACTTCCTGTATTGCGTTATCTTTGCTGTATCAGAATCAGAAAAGCTTTAGTGCCAAGTACGTTTTTTAAACATACAAGGAATTTGTCTTGGTGATGTAGGTGCACGTCACGTTCTCTATTGCAGGTTAAACAGAACAAACAAAATAAGTATAAAAATATGTATAAATATATACACACAATATCGCCACGCCGATAACTTTACTGGCACACTAATGGTGCCACCAAGGCGCAAGTATACCTTGTAACTTACCAAGAGACCTTTCCCCCGTTTCAACAAGATCCCCTTTCTCTTTTTTAACGACGAGAACTTCCTCTCCGATATAGCGAGGTGTTTTTTTCTCGTCAGAACTAGAAGTTTTGTTTCAGCTCGCGGGCTCAATTGTTTTGGTGCCAACATTCTCCGCCGGTTCCCGCGGTGCCAGGGATCAATGGCTGAAGCGCCGTTGTTTTTGTGTGCACTTTTGTTTAACAGCCTCAACCGATGTTGGACGCCGGGTTGAAACTTTCCAGAAACCTGACCGCGGCCACAGTGTTTCTCAAGCTCTTTGCAATTTGTAATTTTCCAACGAATGCCACATTATTGATTCAGAATCCATCCTGAGGTCCTGGTTTTACTAGTAAATCGTCTTTTGGGCAACATGCACACGCTAAGGTTAGCTAGGGTGTAGCTACATTTGACAGGCGAGGAGGTTAACATATTTGTACAACGCATCATTTTCCACATTATGACGATGTCACCAGATGTTGCCGAATGTTGTGACTATTGGGCATCCAAAAAAAGCAAGAACTAACTTTTGTCTTTCCCCTTCAATTACCCATGTACCGGCGTGTTACATTGGTACAATCATCGACATACTTCTTGAAAAATACGGTTGGGCCCTGCTAGCATGCTAATGCTACACGTGGGGGGTGGGGGGGGGGGGGGTAGCTGTTATGGGCTGTGTGCGGAAAGATACACCAGGAAGGGAAACAGAGAGAGACTGGGAGATAAGGGGGGGGGGGGGGGGGGGGGGGAGATAAACAGGCTGGAGGTTATACCAGGGCTCACGGAATGGCCGCCATTCCCACACAGCTAGACCCAGTCCCAAAATAAAAAAGACAAAGTGGGACAGATCCTTTGATGGGGAGCGAGAGGAATCGGCGGAAGGCGTTCAGACTGAGCAGAGACCAAACTGGGCCGTTGAAGGCCGTTATTTTAACGCTATTGTTTATATTTGCATACTATTGGGGTTATCCTACATTGGGTAACTTTAAAGTATAGGATTTATTATATATTTTGGGGATTTACAGTCCATATCCAGACATCCAAAAAAGATGAACATAAAAAAGAACTTGGTTATGAATACGTACGTGCATGCACACACAAAGGCAGGCACCAGCTTGTGTGTGCACGTGCGCGCGCGCGCGCACACACACACACACACACACAGACACACACACAGTCACACACATACTGCTTTGTCCAAAAAGATACACTGTTTTATGAGTCATACTACGTAGAAATGAGTATGGTAAGTATAAATAAATAATGTCCAAATATGCTTGTGTTTAACTTGACAAAATTGTCTTCATAATTCCTCTCTATCGCTCATTCTCCAACACACACACAGACACTTGTCAACCCCTTCATAGATTGAGTGAATAATTAGAGGGAAACTGTATCCATTTTCACATGCACACACACACACACACACACACACACACACACACACACACACACACTGCTGCAATTCTCATCACGCATCTGCAGTGTTGCCGCGGGTAACCTGGCACACGGGCCACAATTAGACCATATCAGTGTCAGTGTACGTGTGTGTGTGTACGTGTGTGTGTGTGTGTGTGTGTGTGTGTACGTGTGTGTGTGTACGTGTGTGTGTGTGTGTGTGTGTGTGTGTGTACGTGTACGTGTGTGTGTGTGTACGTGTGTGTGTGTGTACGTGTGTGTGTGTGTACGTGTGTGTGTGTGTGTATACGTGCGTGTGCGTATGCCTATGTGTGGGGGTGCGGGCGTGCGTTCGCACAATAGACACTAACATGCTTTGATTGCGTCTCTGGCTTTAAGAAAAAGACGCCGCCGAATCAGTGGAGAGGAGCTTAATGTGTTAGGACAGAAAGGATGGAGAGAATAAAGGAGAAGAAGAGCAGTCTTTTGTTTCGCATCAAAGTGTGTTATGGAAACCAGGGGGGGGGGGGGGGGGCACACCTGCACCGGCAAAATGCTGACCCTTGCGATGCGCGCATGTGAAGCAGCAGAGACGAATGTCTCAGAAAGGGAACTGGTTCCATTTCTGGCGGGCAGTTGATTCGGCTTCAAAATAAAAGACATGTCTTTGAAGTGATGGGGTTATTTTTGTACATTATACCTAAGAATACTTCGGTTGAAGTGAGTGTCCATGGATATATTTATACATGTACATCTAAGTAACCGTCGGTTGAAGTTAGAGTATTATGCATCAACTGAAGTCGTATCCGTATACCTTTACTTTACCGAAGTTGACATTATGTAAGGGATAATGTACAGCGATCCTGGCATTATTGTGAAATATAACCCTGACCGGGTTATGCAGTCTGTGATCACAATGAAGGGGTTCAATCCCTCTGAAGGGGGTTGAAGATACTGCGGGATTGAATATACTTACTGAATAATTTGACACAAAATATAGCAGGATAAATATTTTATTGATTGCAAAAATATTTTCTTCCGCCCCCAAAAAGTGGTCTGTTAGATTCTAGGGTTGAAAATAGGGTTCAATAGTATTTAACAATGTAAACATACTTATACCTTCAACCTTTGAAATGATATACCTGAATTCATGCATTATACCCAAGATGAAGTAATATGTATTTTCACACTTCATACCTAAGTCGAAGTGACACCTTTAGCTAAACTTTATACCCTTTAAACTTAAAGTTTAAGTTTATATATATATATATATATATAAACTTAAGTTATAACAATTCTGAACAATTCTCTAATGGCTCTCTACAACTCCAGTTCTCTAGTTTAACATTCCTGGAAACATTAGTGAAAATGTAAAGCCTTTCCACAACTACCTTCTATCTTCTCACTCCCTAGTCGTCTGACAGAATTGATATCCTGTGGGGGGGGGGGGGGGGGCATTGTTTGAGAGACCGATCTCAACCCCCCCCCCCCCCCCTCCCCCCCACAAGATAACAACAATCAAACCTCCGACAGCTACTTTCGCTAAAGTTAGCACCCTGCCTCGGAAACAAAAGCCCCCCTGTGGAGCCAATGTGTTCGAGCCCCTTAAGTCGTCTAACTGGAAATTGAAAAGGAGAAACATTTCCGTGCGTTTGTCTTGTATTTATTTAATCCGTCTGCGTGTCTTGCTGAACATATCTGGGTTACATATTCGAGTCGGCTGCCACCCACTGCTTGTTTCAGTCGGGTGTTTCAATTTGAGCTCCTTCTTCGGAGACGCATCCTCCAAATGACTTTGTCAAAAGTCATTTGTTGTCCTAAGCTGGCGATCTTCCCCAGAACCAATATGTTATTGGTTGAATAATTTACGTAGCGCGTAAAACATTGTTGATCAATCTCATCCGCTCAAAAACAGCCCGTATTTTTACCGAGAACAATCTTATTTGCTGACAGAAGAGATTGATTTTCTCTCGTCTTTTCTTCCTCACAATTATAGATTGTTTTGTTTTTTTGTCGTTTTTTTGTATCAAGGCGTGAAGGAAGTGTTCATCTAGGATGGAACTGAGAACGGCAGTTTTGTCCCCACTTCGTATGCAGAGTTCTGATGAAACATCCCGTTTTGGATTTGCAATTCATATCTCAGTCCTCGGGTCTCTCTCTCTCTCTGTCTGGGTTTCTCTCTCTCTCTCTCTCTCTCTCTCTCTCTCTCTCTCTCTCTCTCTCTCTCTCTCTATCTGTGTGTCTAGGTCTCTGGGACTCTATCTTTGGGTCTCTATTTCTCTCCCTGGGTCTCTCTCTCTCTGTCTGGGTCTGTCTCTCTTTCGCTCTATATATAACGTGTGTCTAGGTCTCTTTTTCTCTGGGACTCTGTCAATGTGTCTCTCACTCACCCTGTCTCTCTCTCTCTCCCTCGTCTCTCACCCTAGGTCTCTTTCTTTCTATCTCCCTGCCCCTCCTTTCTCCCTCTCTCTCTCTCTCTCTCCCCCTTTAGGTCAATGCTTTGAATACCTTTTAGACATCCCAAGATCAAAGGATGCACCTCAAGCAAGATCAGACTTTAGTCATCGCTCTAGCCTCATAATTAGACCAATGGAAAATTAGCCAAATACCACATCGCTATCATCTGGTGTGTGCTGCTTGCCAATTCCTTTTAGTGTTTTTCTGGCCTTCCGTAACCCAATGTTCGTTCTCTTACATCCTACAAGTCGTGTACAGCAGTAAACAGTCCCTGGAGCGAGAAGAATAAGACCAGGAAGAAGAACAACAAAGACGAGGACAATAAAGACACATTATTTTGACAAAAATGGGGATATCCAAAAACAGCCAACGGACCCTTTATGGAAAGTCCCGCCCTCTCTGTCTTTTTTTTTAAAAGTACCAATCACATGGCTTAGCAGCGTTAATGTAAATCACCGAGCTTGGTACGGCACAATGGAATCCTGTTTATGACCTCTGAAATATTTATAACAAAAAAAAAGATGGAATTGATTCCGCGGCATCAGCATGGATGCCTTCCAACTGTGTCATTGACCATGTTTCATATGTCGTGTGTGTGTGTGTGTGTGTGGGTGTGTGTGTGTGTGTGTGTGTGTGTGTTCCAAGAGAAGGGAGAGATCACACACACAGAATGGGCACTAATGTGCTTAAAATAGATATCACCTGAAGCAACACTGCAGGCCATGTGCCATATGTTACGCGAGTCCCATTTCCATCCCTCGCAAATTCCTTTTCAATCCGACGTATTTTTTTCTTGGTGTTGTTTTTCATGTCCTTGTTGGTCGCTTTTTTCCCCCACATATGGTGTGCCGATGACATCGTTGAATCAGTGATGAGGCGCATCTCCTCACCTCAATCAAAGTTTAATCTTTCTCCTTGCGTTTACGTGGGTTGCCTGTCTGTGTCGCTGGTGTGATTGCCTGCGTCTGCCTATTCTGCCTGTGTCCACCATTTGTCTTTCGTGGTTTACAGAAAGGTTAAACGGATACATTAAAAGGATACGTCTTACGTCAACGGCGAAGACTCACATTCATTGCGGGGTAAAAAACTGAAGTACTTCTTGATTAAACTTTTTTTTCATGAATGACTTGATGATTTAAAGAATAGCTTCTCAATAATAAAATCCAATAAAACCCTTGCTTTGATTTTTAATCAAAGCATATATATAAGATATGTAAATACAAAAGCAATTGCAGACACTTCAGAGCAACAAATCAAACACTGAATAAACCGACCAATATTCTACTGTTATTTCATTGTTTATACCATTTTTATTTTCTCAACTAATACACAAATGTTAATAGTCCTGAAGCACCTCAGAAATAACTGAGAAGCTCCAAAGCTGACAATAATCTTTTGTGTTATTGTAATTAATGCATTTACTATTATATATGAACTTACTTATTTGTTTTCATTTACATGCTATTCTACACATATTACTCAGAGTAATATATTAGTGCAGTGATCAAATAGTTGTTCTATAATGGTTATTTTTGCTCATTAAACTGCAAAGGAAGCACAAGTCGTTTGTTGACCGGACTGACATAGCATTGGTCTGCAGGGGGACGATTAAGGAGGGAATATCTGGACCCTGTTGATGCTGTCAAACATTATGCTACTACAGCAGGGTAATATGTCATTTCCCACGCGCGTTTATTAATAGCCACTACAGCTAAATGAGAGTGAGAGTGCAAAATTTGAAAGTTAATTTATACTTAATGGCTGTGGAACGAGACGGGAATAGCAGCAAGATAATACCACGGAAACCTTGAGCAGGGAGGTGGTGGGACAGTCCAGTGGTTAGTGTTCAACGCCCAGCTAAAAAGGTACTAGGTTTGATCCCCCACGTAGAGTGGCAGTAGTTCAGGAGGTAGAGCGGGTTGACTGGTAACCGGAAGGTTGCTAGTTCGATCCCCGGCTCCTCCTAGCTGAGTGTCGAGGTGTCCCTGAGCAAGACACTGGCCCGGCTGTCGCCTTGCATGGTTGACTCCGCCGTAAATGTGTGTATGAATGGTTGTAAGTCACTTTGGACAAAAGTGTCAGCTAAGTGCCCTAAATATAAATAGGCAATATAATGTAGTGTTCAAAGCCTCACGTAACCCCTACCTGCTCCTCAATGACGTGCCCTCTCAATTCACGGTTGCTAGTAAGTAATTTATCCTGCTAAATGACTAAATAGGAAGTAGAAGTATAGGGCTGGTGAATGATTGGGTGACGCACACACAGTGAAGTAAGTCAACAGGAATAGAGGAGAAATGTACCATGTCGCCTGTGAAGAGTACATATTTACATCCGAAGCTGTTTTGAAATGCGGGGCCATTCGAAAAAGACTCCAACGTCGAACCTTCAGAACACTACCGTGAGTCAGAGACTCCGAACAGTCATCTGCCTCTGTTGAGGGACAAACCCCTTGGTTCACAATAACCACTTGAGTTTTCCCTTCATACAGAACAAAGTACGCAAACTGTGCCGGCTGCAGTCTGCACGCTGTCCTCCGCACTAATTCCTCCCTGCCGTGCCCCCCCCCCCCCCCCCCCCCCCCGGAATAACCGGCTTTAATCTGCCGTTGTTAAAAATGACGGTTGGTTGGTGAGAGAGAGTCGTCGGTAGTCAAACGCCAGAGTCGATGTGCTCATGAGCCACTGCGGCAGACCGTCCATGGGGCGCAGAGTTCGAATCCCTCGGAGTGTCTTTGCAAACCGATAAACCGAAAGATAAAAACGAAAATCTTTTTCATTTGTGCTGAAGTCATAAACCCGGGGGGTTGGGGTTGATTAGGCACTGATCTTTTACATTGATTAGTCTGAATAGTGTTATTATTCAGAAGAAAAACGCACGCACACAGTTATACAACGCCTTCCAACGCCACAATACACGCACGCACGCACGCACGCACACACACACACACACACACACACACACACACACACACACACTTTCATATGCAAGTCTTTACATTTGCCTTCCAACAGGAAAGCACAACCCCTCACTCACACACAAAGACCTACACACACACACACACACACACACACACACACACACACACACACATACATACACACACACACCTTACACAGTGCACCACACATTTTTATTATATTCCTACCACAAGATTACCAATTGATTCAATGCTATACTATGTGTGAGCATGATAGCATTTTGTGCAAGCAGACTGGAAGCTACCCTGTCAGTAGGTAGTCTCAACACATTTGAATACTTGGTTAGGTGGATTTGATTCATTGTTATCCACAGGCTACCCCTAATACACACACACACACACACGAAAACTTGTGCATGCAAACGTGTGTGTGTTCATGCATGAACACGCACACACAAGCTCACACATTCTAAAGGTCGGCTGTTGTTTTTCCGGAACACACTCGACCACCCCTCACTTCCAGTCCTTCACACTTCCCCACACACTGTTGTACCTCACTCCAAAACGCACGCACGCACACAGTTACAAATCTGTGCATTAACCTACTAACGCACAAACACACACACACACTTTCATGCGCAAGTCTGTACATTTGCCTTCCAACAAGAAAGCTCAACCCCTCACACACACACACAGACCTACATACTACACACACACAGACCTAAATACTACACACACCCACACACACACACACACAGACACACACAGACACACATACACACACACACACACACACACAGCTCCATCCTACACAACGCAGCACCAGTTCCCTCCTACATGATGTCTGGTCCAAGGACAAGCTCGCGCTGAGTCAACCAGAACTGTCAGCCCTCGTCACCTCAGGCTGGCTGTGTGTGTGTGTGTGTGTGTGTGTGTGTGTGTGTGTAGGTCTGTGTGTGTGGGTCTGTGTGTGTGTGCGTGTGTGTGTGGTTGTACGTGAGAGATTGAGGGAGACAGACAGCAAGAAGGCGAGAGAGTGAGAGGATTACAATTGCGTGTGTGTGTGCGTGTGTGTGTGTGTGTGTGTGTGCGTGCGTGCGTGCATGAGTATGTGTGTGTGGTTGTACGTGAGGGATCGAGTAAGACAGACAGTAAGAAAGCGAGGGAGAGGGGGGGGGGAGAGAGAGGACTATGACTTTGTGTGTGTGTGTGTGTGTGTGTGTGTGTGTGTGTGTGTGTGTTGGAGGCGTACAGGGGAGGTTGGTGTCAAGATGTGAAACCTGAAATGTGTGTGTGCATGAGAGAGAGAGAGAGAGAGTGAGAGAGAGAGAGAGAGAGAGAGAGAGAGAGAGAGAGATAGAGAGAGAGAGACTGCATCTGTTTGCCAAGACCATCTTCGCTCTCTTCTTTCTGCACACACACACACACACACAAATTATAGCAATAGGTTAATTGTGTGCTCATCAGTAAGACATCATTTCAGTGTTTTCCTAGAAGCACCCACCCAAACACACACACACTAACAAGTTCAACAATAACTGTGCACAAACAAACCCACGCAGACACACACACACAGAGGATGACTTGTGTGACAAGGACTTCAGTCATCAAGGGATCAACTATCAGCGAGCGATGACAACAGAGAGAGAGAGAGACCGAGAGAGAGGGTGGCTGCAGAGGGATGGTGAATCAGAGTCCAATAGGATGGAGCGTAGGTCACCATGGCTTCGGTAACCATGATGACCATTGGAGGACCGAAGAACACAAAGCAAAAAAAAAAAAGATTTTTAAGATGGTATTTTCAAAATGCTTCGTATCCGTCTCAGAGGAACAACGAACAAAATGGTCAGCTTTTGGTCTTCCATTCCCCTGTTTAGCCATTTAAAGAGACGCCGTTTACCTAAAGAGATACAGACATAGTTATACAGGTCTTTAAGGAGCAGGTAGGGGTTAGACAGTGAGTAGACCCTTTTCACAGTGATGGTATCGTAGGACAAACACAGCTGTACCAGGGCGTGGGTGTGAGACCATGGACCATGTGGCCTGATACACAAAAGTAGCAGCGCCATCGTTAGCCTTATGGGGCCCACCTGTGTTTGTGCTACGATGGCACCTCTTTGAACAGGGGTGAGTCAACAGTTAGGGGATGGACAGTGAATTCAGAGACAGGTCATTTGAGAACAGTTAGGGGATGGACAGTGAATTCAGAGACAGGTCATTTGAGAGCAGTTAGGGGATGGACAGTGAATTCAGAGACAGGTCATTTGAGAACAGTTAGGGGATGGACAATGAATTCAGAGACAGGTCATTTGAGAACAGTTAGGGGATGGACAGTGAATATAGAGCAGGTAAGGGATATACATCTTGCTCAAGGATATCTACAGGTAGACTGCTTTGAACATTTAGGAATTTAAACGCAAAAACCTTTGGCTGGGCAACAGAAACGTTTGCATGGCATTTTATACACTATCATAAATGTATTTCTTTTGAAGTGCTAGCTTTACTCCACTTCATTTCAATGTGTGAAATGTCCTACATCAATTAAGTTAGACTTTAATTGTAAATATATATATTTATAAAACTCATGCAGCGATATACAAGTTCACGCACACACACACGTACACACACACACACACACACACACACACACACACACACACACACACACACACACACACACACACACACACACACACACACACACACACACACACACACACACACACACAGAAGAGCATCTGGGCAACAGACAGTCCTATTAGCCCATGGGGCGTTCTAGTGCCAAAAAACAACTGCAGCATATGCCTGCGTAATAATTGCATTAATGTTGAACATGTCTCTGGGGTGGGAGAAGGGGGTGGGGGGGGGACGACGACAGTGTCTGACAAGTTAGGGAGAGGGGGGATAATGTTTTAAGTAAATGTGTGAAGCTTGCTCTCGAATGCATATAATTGGGATTTTACTCCCATTGGGGGGGGTGGGGGGGGGGTGTATATGCTGGCAGCTGCTAATCCCGAACAACATGCTAATAAACACGATGGATTAGGTTTGTAAACAGGGAACAGACAATTTTTTGGAGGGTGGATTTGGATTCGCTGAATAAAAGACGATGAACGTTTATTTTCAATATTAATATTACCTTAGTATGGTTTTCTCCCGTTCAGTGAAAATGTAGTGGTGCCCAAAAAGTAAATTATACAGTGGCGTCTAAGAGCTAATGTGGCTAATGCTAATGCTCATTAAAGTAGCTGGCGTAGCCTCGCACTCTCCTGTCAAGGAAGGATGGCCTGTGGAATGTATTCTCAAGAAAAGTGGTCTCACAGAGACATGTTAATCACAGCTGAATGTGTGCTTTAGCATTAGCATTAGCATTAGCATTAGCATGCTAATGCTAATGCTGTGTTGTTACAGGCAATCGACTCCAGCAGAATTAGTGTCATGCCTGGAACGCCAATGTAGGTGTACTTCGGAAACATAATTGTATTTTGTTTTTTACCGATTGGCTGCTAATGAATCTGTTTCCCCCTGAAGCTGGTGTTATTTTCGTACATATCACGGGTAGTGCTTACCACGTCGTGGCTAAAGCTAAGGTGAGCTAATCAGGAATGCAGGCGAAGGACACAGACGCCACGGAATGAGTGGAAAACCTGACTGGAAGGGTATTTTAACACCTTGTCTTGAAGATAAACCATTTAGCAGTGCACAGTACAAAGGCATCTATGGTAGAATCCCCCCCCCCCCCCCCCCCGCCCCCCGCCCACGCTCTCTCACACACACACACACACACACACACACACACACACACACACACACACACACACGGTCCGGCCCCCAAATATTCCATTTAGCGATGACATCACCTTGCAAAGTTACAAATTGTTTTCATGCCTCGCAGCGAAAACATAATGAAGATCCAACGCACAGCAGAGTGCTCAGTGGTGTGTGTCCGAGCTGCATTCATAACGACACACACACACACACACACACACACACACACACACAGAAACCCACACAGTCAGTGACACAACCTCACACACACACACATTATATCACAACATACACCACAACACACAACAGTCACAGGCGTAAACCCAAAACATTGTGGCATCCATGCACAGCACTCCTCTCCACGATCTGGCCACACACACACACACACACACACACACACACACACACACACACACACACACACACACACACACACACACAGGTGGACTTACAGCGGATACAGATCCATGTCATTAGGGAACAGGTAGGGGTTGTGAGGGCAACTTTCTCAACAGGGCTTACAGGCAATCATCTGGGGATCGAACCCAGTAACTTTCGGCTGGGATCATGGCCATGCTGTAACCCACGTACCCCACGCTGAATGAATGCCTGAAACCCCTTGAGAACGCAGATTCAAGATACACATGTGCCCAAGTGGGATGTCAAGGGCTATGTGCAACTACATAACTACTATTCACCGCTTGTTTCGCTGTCCTTCCCGTGACTGCCTCCACCGCAGCTGTCTTCTGACAACCTCCGGCTGTCTTCTGACAACCTCCGGCTGTCTTCTGACAACCTCCGGCTGTCTTCTGACAACCTCCGGCTGTCTTCCAAGTTTGTATGACTCGAGTGATTCCATCCGCCTCAGAATTGTGACGAGGTCAGACTTTTGCGATATCATCAGGTGTGCCTGGAGGAGTGGATGTTTTTTCTGTGTGTGTGTGTGTGTGTGTGTGTGTGTGTGTGTTTGTCAGTGTGTGTTAGATAACATGTTCGTTTTCTTTGTTACTGTTTTAATCTATGCCTGTGGTCACAATGCATGCGTGGTTAGACAGTGTGATAGTTTTGTGCACACTTTGGCCTGTATGTTTGTGATTGGCGTGTCTGTGAAAGTACACACATTCATGGGAATTCGCATGTCATCGGTAAGTGAGTCCAAGTGTGTGTGTGTGTGTGTCTATATGTGGGTAGATTTTGGAGTGCACACACACACACACACACACACACACCTGATGCCTGATTTTGTTTGTGTGAGTGTGTGTGTGTGTGTGTTAAAGCCCAAGCTTAAGTGATTGCTAGCATTCAAGTATGATTGTGATGTATGGGTGGATTCCTGGATATCTGGTGTGTCTGTGTGTGTGTGTGTGTGTGTGTGTGTGTGTGTGTGTGTGCGCGCGTGCGTGTGCGTGTCCATGTAGCTGTTTGTGTGCATCTGTTTGATAAGGCCTGGTGATTTAAACTGGGTGTATAATCTGGGACCACACAGGGGAAACACAAGCAGGATGTTTTTCTCCTCTTCCGATTCGCTGTTCCACAACTGATAACCGCCACGGCAGACTCACACCACCGCCGGCACACAGCTTGAAGCCAGGGGGTCCTTATTGGTCTTTCCCGACAGGCCCCTGAACTGCCTGATTGAAAAAAGGGAACGGTGATAAAAAATTTAAAAAAGGTCAAACCCATAATGTGAAAGTTGAATTATTACCGGCAATAGTTTTATTTTATCAACCTAAACATAGATGGTGAGTAAAAATATAGAAATAAGCAAAAATACTCTCTGAGATGATTGCGTACACACCTCTCTGATAAGCATGCTAGCAAGAGAGAGGACAAGTTCAACTTAAAAAATGAATTCACTACAGAGTTACGGTTGATGTAGTGCGGGGGCTTGGGTGTTTGACTCAAAAGGGTTCCGGGTTCGATTCCCAATGTCCACATTCTAACTGTAGATAAAATCGGCGACTGCTTATCCTTAACATGCTCATCGGCTGATCCAATAGTAACATGAATACAGCTTCTTATGGTTGCCAACAAGCTCCTTTTCTCTGGACAGGTTCTGAAACAAGGGAGCTTCTTTCAGTCTGCGAATTTTATGGCAATCTGGCATCCATAAGTGTAGAGGGCTGCGATCCAATCTCAAGACTCCGCTGAGGACAAATTTGAATCCGCGACTGTTTATCACAATGAGCCAATGCTTTTGGGTGAAATTGTCTTTCGTTTAGCTATCAACGGTTATGGTCGATTGAAAGTTGAGACACTATCCTTTCTAAGGGTATGCCACATGACTGCTTTCTCATGTGTTTAAATGCCTTACGACGTCTTTGCAATAGGGGTGAGGGGCTTTGCCCGGATACGGGCAATTTTGGGATGAAGACCAAAGGATAAAACCTGTGCATTGATGAAAAATGAACAAAAGTAAGCGACTCTTTGATAAGATGGGGGTAGTTCTCTACAGAGAGTAGAAAGAGGAGATAGAGCGTCAACCAAGAGGGAGATTTCAGTTTAGTCTGACTAGCATATGTAGCCTCAGCCAGCTAAAGTGTATTTTAGGAAGCATTTTTAACACCTTGGCCAGGGACTACTGATGAGAAATAGCCTCTTAGATAAATCTGGCACTTTTATACTTCTGTAAACTTGTGTCTTTAGCAATTTGCACTTTCCCTTCTCTCAAAAAAACTAAAGTAAAGTTAAAGCCCATTTATATGTGTCAACAGTAATGTGAAGTGTGTCTTCTTGTACGCTGTAGCCTACATTTATGTATGAGTTTGTTTGGCCCCGTGTGTGTGTGTGTGTGTTTGTGTGTGTGCGTGCGCGTGTGAGCGAGAATGGATTAAAATGGTTCATAATGTGTTCTTGACTAACTGAACTGGGACAGGCCACATTATGTAAAATACTGAATAATATATTAAATGTGTCCCTGTGTTGCTTTGACTGAAGGGAGTATGCTGGAAGCAAGACAAACAAGCGCGCACACACACACACACACCCAAAAACAGACCTAAAACAGGCACTAAAACAGACAAAACACAACACAAGCATACCCACAAACACACAAACAGATAAAAAACACACCAACCGCTGCCTGTTATCTGAACACTTGTGTGTGTGTGTGTGTTTGTGTGTGTATGTAATGTGTATGTGTGTGTGATAATGCAATGTGTGTGTTTATGCAATGTGTATGTTTATGCAATGTGTGTGTGTGTGTTTGTGTGTGTATGCAATGTGTGTGTGTGTGTGTGTGTGTGTGTGTGTGTGTGTGTGTGTGTGCAGGTTTTCTCAGTTCAAATGCTGTCAGGGTCTCCCACTCCTCATCATCTGCCCATCCCATCTGTACCCAGGTGGAGGTGTGTGTGTGTGTGTGTGTGTGTGTGTTTGTCTATTTGTGTGTGTGTGTGTGTGTGTGTCTGTGTGTGTCTGTGGGTGGTGGTATGCAAATGCAGGCTGCATGTGTCTATTAATCAAGTGTGTCTGTGCGTGTGCCCGTCTTGTTTGTGTGTGCCTGTCTGTGTGTGTCTGTGTGTGTCTGCATGTGTCTGTGTGTGTCTGTGTAGGCAAATATGCAGATTGCGCGCCACAGCACTCCTCTGACATGACATCATTCCGATTCAACCCCCTCATGAGCGGACACACAAGCACACACACACATATAGATGTGCACGCACACACACATATAGACGCGCACGCACACACACACCCACAGAGACGCAAGCACTCACACACACACACATATAGACACGCACGCACACACACACACCCACAGACACGCAAGCACTCACACACACATGTAGACGTGCACACACCCACAGACGCGCAAGCACTCACACACACGTTTAGAAATTCACACACACATGCACAAACACACTCACACGCACACACACACACAAATAGACTAACACACACACACACACACACACACTCCCTAGCACAGCAGGCTATGCTAATCAAGTCCTATATCCCTGCATGGACTCGTGGGGGTTGGTGTGCTAACTCAACAGCCTTTCATCTTGACAATGGAGAAACAATGAGCAATTAGCATGAGCTCTCAAGCCCGCTACAGAGTAGCTACCGCTACGGCTATTTGTTCTGTGTTCCCTCTCTCGCTCTCTCCTTTCTCTTCCCTCTCTCTCTCTCTCTCTCTCTCTCTCTCTCTCTCTCTCTCTCTCTCTCTCTCTCTCTCTCTCTCTCTCTCTCTCTCTCTCTCTCTCTCTCTCTCTCTCTCTCTCTCTCTCTCTCTTGATGTTTTTCAGTCCCCCTCTTCGCTGTTCTCTCTTTCGTTCTGACACTCTCTCTGTCTTTAATGTTTTACGATGTGTCTGTTGGTGCCCTGCGCGTGCCAAGATTCAAGAACGTTGTTGGTCACGTACAGTGGACTGGAGCGGCAACGCTGACAGGATGATGCAGAAACAACACCGTTGACAGTGCGGTAAAAAGAAGCAACAGTATGGACGTTCTACCAGAGCAACACCGCGCCAGTGTCTCTCCACCTACTCTCGGTCCCCACTCTGGCATTGTCCGTCTCTCTCCCATCATTCCTTCCCCCTCTCGCTCATTGTTGAACACCCAACTCCCACCCCCTCATGTCCCAGGGGGCCATGGGGTTGAGACAGTACCGGTCCCTGGCCCTTTGAATTCGGGACCCGAACCAACAAAAAAGAAAAAGGCGAAAGTGAGAATGAAAAGGAAGTTAATCTTCAGAAGAAAGGCGAAGAACAGAGGGGGTGAGGGGGATGGGGGGAGAGACAGGGTAGACGGGGGAGGGATGAGGGGGCGGGCTTTTGTTCTTCACTTCCTCCAGAGACGAGTCTGACATTTCTGAGATGGGGAGGAAAAGTATGTCACGTCGAGAGCAGATTGCCCACGCGTTTGTGTGTGTGTGTGAGTAAGTGAGTGTGTGTGTGTGTGTGTGTGTGTGTGTGTGTGCATGCGTGTGTGTGTGTGTGTGCGCGTCGGAAGGGGAGAGAGTGAACGGGGGCTGGGGAACAGTTAGGGTTTCAGCAAAGTGGAGCGAGAGTTGGGGTGGGTGGTGGTGGGAACCAATATGGTGGCCATATTTGTTGACTTAATATGGAGTGGGAACTTACCAAACTGTCCTTATTGTGCTTCTTCCCATCCCCCACCTTCTTACACTCCTTTTATAATATGAAGGATCTCTCTCTGTGGAATCTAAATGCTTTCTAAATACTGTTGTAAGAGCCATATTTGATTTGTATTTAAAACAGCTGTTTTGGATAGTGGCAAAATGTTTGTGTGTATTGAAAAACAAAAAACCTTTTTGAAGAAAACTATAGGAAGTCCAGACTCTTATTTTGAAGGGCCACAGGAAGTAATAAGGGGGGTGCTTCTGTTTGCTTGTTTGTTTGACAAATGAACACATTGGAAGATGTTTGAAGCTGAAGATCTTTACGCGCTTTACAACTTTGGACTAATTTGTTTAACCACACCTTGCAGCTTTTTGACTCGGAGAAGCTCTAGTTTATACAAGTTTGACCTTTGACTTTGAAGATTCAACTTCAACTTCAACTTTGTTGACCTGGACGTCTATCATCTGCTACAAGTTGTCTTCTTCACCATCTACCCTCCTGCCTGCCTACTTCATCACCTGGATCATCAAGGTATTTGATTGTTATTTATTTTACCAAAGGTATGTGTGTCAAATGATGTCAACATCAAGTGAAGACCTTTGAACAATCAGCCACCATGACTGTGGTTTGAAAGGTAGGAGAACGAATGTTGATGTCGTTTGGTTGTTTTGTTTGAGCTCAGAGGGAACCCTAACCTGAATGTTCAGAGGTAATTGCCAGAGGAATTCTTTATAGAACATGGAATTATCACACACACACACACACACACACACACACACACACACACACACACACACACACACACACACACACACACACACACACACACACACACACACACACACACACACACACACACACCAGTCCAAGGGTACAACCATAGCACCCTACTACACACGCCGACACATTTGTTACGTTTCGAGATTTTAGGTAAGAATATCCGGCAACATTCATTTATGGTTGGCAGGCATTTACCCACCCCACCCTCCCCTCCACCCTCCCCTCCACCCCACTCTCGCTACACCCACCCACCACAGCTAGAACCCGAAAAAAAAGAATAATATGAAGATAATAACGACAGAAAATAAAACGGCCATGTGTTGATCCGATTAATATAAGGTTATGTGATCATTGCGATACTGCCGTGTGTGTGTGTGTGTGTGTGTGTGTGTGTGTGTGTGTGTGTGTGTGTGGTTGGTGGGGGGGTGAAGTGGTTTGGCTTTATACTGTCTGTGATGTGTGTGTCAGGTTCTGTGTCACCTGCTGCTATAACCCCTGGTGTATAAGGATGGCCAGAGAGGTGGGGGGGGGGGGGGGGGGGGGGGGGGGGGGGGGGGGGGGGGGGTAATGAACAATATGCACTTTTTGTGTCGACGCCTATAACCTTAAAAGGATGAATTTTCTGGGATACATACACACACACACACACACACACACACACACACACACACACACACACACACACACACACACACACACACACACACACAAACACACAAACACACAAACGGTTGCTTCATTCTGAAATGGTCTATTGAGTGATATAATCGTGTGTCTCTGCGACAGATCTGTGATTTATGCGCTCTCGCGCCGAGGACGCAGTCAAAACTATGAATGCCAAAAGCTATGCCCCATGGACTTCAACTATCCTACAGCGAGCCTCCATTTCAACCGCAGCCGGGAGAGGCCTTTAAACATTTTATTCTCCATCAATGCTGACGATGTCAAGTGAATCACTGGGTTGCATTGTGATATGTCAAGGAAAGATGCTGGGATGCAAATGTGTTGGTCTATAAATATATTGTGACGTATCGTGGTTCACTCATATGGTAGATGAGTGCATTGTGACATGGTGTATGCATCTTTAGAATAGGCGATTTTGATATTGGGATTGGGATAAGACCAGTGATGGGGGTAATGGTTGTAATTCATACTTCTGATGTAGAACATATTTAGCTTGTAAGGTAAACCCTTAACCTTTTCGAAGTGGCCCCCTTATTCTTTTTGTGAAGATGTTACCTTTTGTAAAGGAAAAGATAGCTTGTTAAGGAAGTTGTTGTGGTGTGTGTGTGTCTCTCTCTCTCATTTCAAACCAGAGACTATTCCCTGTTAGTTTCAGTTGGGCGGTTAAGTTGCCATAAAATGGTAGCTTGCGGCATTAGCATGTTTTGACAGTTCATGCACTAGACACCTTTACACTCCAGAGACTTGGCGTTGGGCAAGACTGTGGCAACAATGTCTCTTTTCTTTTACGTCCTGTGTCAAAATAAGGTCCTTGTCCACGTTTATATAAATCCTACCATACCTCACCACCAAACGACACAAATCCATAGTGCTAATCTTCCCGCCCTTTTAAAAGACCGCAATAGCGAAAAGGCGTCGGTTGCAACATGCTACTGGGGAAGACATGGAGCTTCTTGCTAAGCTTGTGTAAAGCTAGGTGTGGGTTTAGCTTAGTTTTTGTTTTTTTTTGGCCTACTTTTGGCTACCATCTGGGATGCTAATTAATTGATGTGAAAATGACAATTTGGCACTTGTTCTGTATTTTGCTGTGTTTTCTGGCGAAGCTGCCAACTCCCCGTAGCTACTAGGACAGTAACGTTTTGTTTAAGCGTTGTGGAACCGGGAGGTTTTCGTACCTGCCCGACAACAGCAATGTATATTAAAGTTTGAAGTTTTCTATTATCAAATGCCAAGGTTCTCTTATTCTCAAATAAATACCCACTGGGCTCGTGGAATAATGACTGGTTGCCAAACTGTCTTATTCAATGGCTATCTTCTATTGGCCCATTTACTGGTCAAGGGCAAGGGTCATTTTTCATTTTGCGTTTATCGTTGCCTCTGCAAAATGACAACTGTGTGCTTGGATACTGTTTTTGTTGTCCGGTCAACACAATAAGGTCTCGTGATAACTTGGGCACCGTACAAGAAAAACCATTATTATCTGCATTTTTTAATGGTCACTACGTCTCTAACCCTAATATTAAATGTCTTTCATGTACACAACGTTATGCATGATCACTGAAATACCCTGCACAAATTACAATATAGCCCACCACACAATAAATCACAATAGACTGTCTGTTTGTGCATTACTAAAAGCATTGATTAAGTTGATGTGTCCCCGTGGGAACTTTCCACTCGACCATACTGCGGAAATAAGTCTTCCTGCCACATAATACTCTCTATTTGTGTGACGTCATGTGGTCGATTATGAAAAGGTAGCTGATAGGATGCTTATGTATCGACTGGTGGGCACAATGGCTGCATGACAAGGTAAAGAAGACGAGATTAGTATAGCAGTGGTTCTGTGTGGTTGCTGGTATGTGTGTGTGTGTGGTGTGTATTTGTGTGTATGTCCCAGACGAATGCACCTTTGGCTCAAAGGAGGATTTCTTCTTTTTTTTTTTTCATCTATTTTCGGTGGAAGCTGAAGAAGGTTTATTAGTCCAAAGAGATACACACACACACACACACACACACACACACACACACACACACACACACACACACACACACACACACACACACACACACACACACACACA
>JACYXH010000537.1:310000-345000 GCA_026745465.1 Lota lota
GAGGCTACCTTTTTAAAGTGGACTTGGGCAGGGTGTGCTGATCCGCGCCATGCTACGGTTCTCTGTGTTCACACTGATCAAACAAACTGGGGTCAAGGGTCAAGACCTGGTCCCTGATGGGGAAAAGCACTCTGATGTACAGTACGAGATACACTCAAAGCTTGTTATGTGCTGTTTGGCTTACCTTTCAAATGTAAGCAAATCATTTCTACACGTGTTGTTTTCACTGCACATCATGTAATATGTACACACACACACGGCGTTGCATGGCAACGCGCAGATTCCTCTGATTAATGGCGTGATCTTTTCTGTGGATAGATTCGGTATAAAATGAAAGCAGGGAGATGAAGCTTGTGTCCGCTGTTAGCTACACTAGCAGTGATAGATTATCATCTTGTCTGATCTTGTGTACACACCGAGACAAAACTGCTGCAGTCACCATCACTTTTGGTACACCCTGGAAGAAACGTTACATAATCTCAGACCTGGGTGTTCTCCAGTGTTAGGCCTGTTCCCACTGTGCATCTCGACCGATCCAAGAGGACCCTAGTAGTTATTGTTATGGGTTTTTATGACCGATCATATTGGTTTCCATGCCCCAGTTTGAGGATATAGTCCTGGTCAACACAGTAGTTGAATGTACACACAAAAAGTAAAGAACATTGTGTAGGACAGATCTTCTGGCACAAGAACACAGTATTTGGGAGGCATGGTTTGTAAGCTGATTTGCTGATTTGAAGTTTAATTTATTTGACATTGCTTGAGAACTGTAAATAACACATGGTGTACTTAAAATGAATCAAGATACAGAGACAAAGTGCATATATTATCTGCTGTACTACCCTCTACGTACTGCTCAAAACAATACTGTACTTTATCTGAATACTTTTTTTCTCCTTGTAATTAATTCTTGTTTGCTGTCAATTACGTTTTGAATTATTCATTTTGTAGCTTATCTCCAAGACTGCACATTGTTTAATCTTTTCGTTATTATTAATCCTTAAATATCGGAGGTCATCAGACCCCCATAACTCTCCTTTCCAGAGGGAAAAACCATATTTCACTATCAAAGAAATCCAATAAAGAATTTGACAGCCGATTCCTTACAAATGTGGGCTCTGAATGAAATGGCACAGTACAAAAAGTCTGAAGGTTTGAGTGAATGACAGTTTTGTTGAATACTGTGGATCTCCTGTAGGTACACACGTACACTTGGCAAACATTCACACATCATAAACCTACTCTGCCAATTCAGTCTGAATATGCCTTTGTGCTTTGTATATTCTATACTTGTGAAAGCAGGTAATGTTGAATTTAAGTGAACTCAACCCCCTTCCCCCCCAAAAAAAACCCTTTCTCATAAAAATAAATTTCTTCTCTTTTGACCCATTCCCTGAAAGCCCCCATCACCACACACACACACACACACACACACACACACACACACACACACACACACACACACACACACACACACACACACACACACACACACACACACACACACACACACACACACACACACACACACACACACACACACACACACACACACACACAGCTGCAGCAGTTCCAGGCTTTTTGTTTTCTTCCTTTCTTTGGCAAATCACAGAAAAAAACAACAACCTGGAATACAGGAGATGAGATCGGGAACGCGGCTTTTCCTCTGTGATTATCCCTCGCCAGGAGAGCGCTTGGCAACGGTGCCTCAGTGGCGGTTCAGTCGTCTGATTGGACCACTCAGGGACGATATCTTACCTCTGCGGACTTCAGCATTTGAAGTGTTTCGCCGTGGAAAAAGTGATTTAATATTGTGTTGTATAATACATTTGCTTTATCCAGACAACTTGCAGAAATGATAAAGACATATTTTTTTTGGTACATGCGTGAGTGAGCAGGTAGCAAGCTTTGTGTTGTTATAAATTTGTATATTTACGATTTAGCCAACAAAAAAAGGTGACAGTTGGTTATTAGCGTGATAGTTGGTATTTTAAATCCATAAACTAATCTACCAAATGAACAGTGGAATAGGCTATGTTTTGTACGGTTAAATAAATGGTTTAGCTGAACCACTTATAAAACAGTAATGCCACTTTAAAACACATTTTTTCAGTTTCAGTTGACCGTTTTATAATTTCTTTCTTTGACTGACGAAAACACCTTCAGAAAATATATTTTAATGAAATAACTGGAATATCACTCATTAAATCTACAAACATATAAAGATAAAAGAAAAAAAAAGTCAAAGCAATTTGCTTTGAAGCTGTGTTTTGTCGGCCCCCAAAGGGCTCTTGAGAAAGAGTTATGCCCAAGTATAACACACACACACACACACACACACACACACACACACACACACACACACACACACACACACACACACACACACACACACACACACACACACACACACACACACACACACACACACTCTAGCACATGGGTGGGGAGTCGTAAAAAGCTCCCCCCCCCCCACCCGTGCCTCTTTGGCTGTGGACATGGTGATGGAGGGTGGTGTGGAGGGTAATCAATATGTTTGTGCTATAAATAGACTCCCCCCCCCCCCCCCCCCCCCCCCCCCACCATTCAATCGCCCCGTGAGCGCAGTGTGGAGCTAAGAGGTGGGGAGATGCAGAGGTAATATATTTGATGAGGGTT
The DNA here is from genome assembly GCA_026745465.1 of Lota lota. Classification (NCBI taxonomy): domain Eukaryota; kingdom Metazoa; phylum Chordata; class Actinopteri; order Gadiformes; family Lotidae; genus Lota; species Lota lota. Next base: position 312,659 of record JACYXH010000537.1, read on the forward strand.
GGGTTGGGGTGGGGGGGGGGTGGGTGGGGGTGGGTGGGGGGGGGGGGGGGGGGGGGGGTGGACGTAAGCTGGTTGTGTTGGCCATTAAATTGCTGCTCTGCATTCTCTGAGCCAAGCAAAAAGGGTGGGGGTGGGGAAGGGTGTGCCCGTGTATGTGTGTAGTGTATATTATTAAAGCTATTTATTATGGCCGCCACAGACATTGTGATCCATGTGCCTGCACAATACTATTGAAGTGTTTTCCAGTGTCACACAGATATGAACACATTCTTATGACTCGTGACTGATGCTTCTGGGGTTCCCTGAGTGTGAATGGGACGAGTGTTATGTTATAATGACGGTATCGAAATGTATGTAATATCAAACGACTTGATATCAAACCGTTTCATGTGCAGAGTTTCTGACGCAGAAAAGGATTTGATCAATTCATAATGAAACAAAAATGAAGAAAAAAAACCTGTACTGGCTTAAATGCGTTCAATTAATTCATGCGAAATTAGAATGAGCAAATTAGCATTTTGTTTGTAATTCTCCAGGGTCGGCATACTCGTACGCAAGGGACTTGCCCACCAATTTATTGTATTTTACACAGAAAGCAAATTGTAATCGTAAAGCAAACTAAAAAGAGCTTAACGCAACATTATCATAATTATAAACTTCTCAAACACATTCCAACCTTTCAACCCCTCTTTACACACTCGTTTCATTTCCTGTTTGCTGGAATCAAATCAATGATAGCTATATTAGCTAATGCGTTCATACAACAATAACACATATATAACGTATTTATACGCAAACTTGTTTGTTTGCACTGACGAAATGTCATCCAACACCTCATTTGGCGACGGGGACGGTGTGAAATGACGCTGACCTTTTGGTATTTAGAACAACTCCGTAGCGTGAGAGAGGGTGGAGGTGGTGACGCTGGTCATAATGATTGCCTTAATAATTTCCCACCTGTTCACATTAGTCATGCTAGCTAGGAGTACATGACTCAGACCTTAAGTTCAAGGCTCTCATGTGGTTATTAAAAATGGCTTTCCAACTGCATTGTACTGTTAGGGTAAAGGACTGTATATCGGCCTTATGCAGCTAGTAGCCATCTTGTTTCCAGTTTGGCTCTAAATGGTAGCGGATTTCCAAATTTTGTTCCACCATCCAGCTTGAAACAAGAACCAAGATGGTGCCTAGATGTCCACTAGGTTAACAGTAGGCTTTGTGATCGGTTACCAACGTGAGGAGTGTTTATATGGACGATTAGAGATGATGGCAGTGCATGGCCATCGTGGAATTTCTAGGACGCTGGCTCTCAAGGAATATTCTACCTGAATATTTCAAGCGATTTCAGATCAGCAATTTACTCTCTTCTCGTAAAAAAAAGCGATAACAATAACATAACACTGCAACTCCTAAGTGCTGTGTATTCATGGCTGTAAATGGAAATTGATGGGTCGTTTAACTATTTACTTCAACGGCATGATTGATTATGGAGTGCGCCATATTATCATAACTAATGAGAGTGTAAAAATAAATAGATGAAGAAGAATATCAGTTGTTCAACCTGCGCATCGGCAATCCAACCGATGTCCATAAATATGCTCATTTAAAGTTGACAGCTTTGCACCCACTAGACCTTTCTCTGTCTCTTTCTCTGTCTCTTTTTCTGTCTCTGTCTGTCTGTCTCTGTCTGTTTCTGTCTGTCTCTGTCTGTCTCTGTCTGTCTGTCTGTCTGTCTGTCTGTCTGTCTGTCTGTCTGTCTGTCTGTCTGTCTGTCTGTCTGTCTGTCTCTGTCTCTGTCTCTCTCTCTCTCTCTCTCTCTCTCTCTCTCTCTCTCTCTCTCTCTCTCTCTCTCTCTCTCTCTCTCTCTCTCTCTCTCTCTCTCTCTCTCTCTCTCTCTCTCTCTCTCTCTCTCTCTCTCTCTCTCTCTCTCTCTCTCTCTCTCTCTCTGAACATAACAGGGAAAACACCAGATTCGGGCATACAAAAAAAAGAACTTTGAATAAGGGTGTCAACTGTACTTGTTATGCAAATCACTCGTCATCGTCCCCACGACGACCACGTCACCACGACGACCACAGAAGCGACGGGAGTTCCCCCGTTGGGAGAGCCATGACAGATGCCACCGTTTGATTGTGAATGTCACCTCGCAGACAGAACGCCCCCCCCCCCCCCCCCCCCCCCCCCCTCTCCCAGATGGCCACGGTTTGTCATCCCCACTCCCAGACACACAGATTCGGGGACCTGTGCGCTCACGGCGTGTGGTTGTACGGCCATCGTGCTGCGATATTTCAGGACTTTTGTGGGGCCGGTGTGTTCTTCAAAAAAAAACGAGGCGCGAGAAATATGGAACAACGAAGCTAACCACGGGTGGATTTGCTTTGACGCACGACCCCATCCAAGAGACGCAGGAGCTGCGATGAACGACAGGAGGGTTTGGTGAAGCCTGACTTTGACCGCTTCTGAGCATTTTTTAAGAACTCCTTTAAAAAAAAGGATTATACGATTGAATTTGTCACAGACCAGTACATGCATGGCTCAATGCAGAAAGGAAGACAGGGCGACAGGTGCAGATAGACAGTTTAAATGTAACCAATGGTTCAATTGCCTCTGTACATTTATCTAGGGTTTGAAATGCATATGAAAGACGCACAATTAGCCTTTCAGACCAGCCGTCATTCAGGCGAGGTAAAAATGTCTTACATAAACTACCTACCTAATACCCACTTTTACATAAAAGTCTGACTGAAAGACTAATAAATGTAAATGGAGGTAACAATATGAAAACCTTCAAGCAAGCAGCGCTTGTATTAACGATTTGAGATGGTAGTTCATGGCCATTGGGAACCACCACAATGCTGGTTTTCAATAAACATTCTACCTGAATATTGCAAGCGATTTCAGATCTGCAATTTGCTCTCTTCTCATACAAAAGATTACTACTACATTTCTTATGTAAAATAAATGTTTCTCAAAGCTCAACAATGCAATGCTCACACATACAGATGGCATGAGCAAACTGCACACACAGGACGATACAAGATCCTCCAATAAAACTGAGCGGTCAAGACTCCCAGACAGTGTGCCCCCCCCCCCCCCCACTCCCAGACAGTGTGCCCCCCCCCCCACTCCCAGACAGTGTGCCCCCCCCCCACTCCCAGACAGTGTGCCCCCCCCCCCACTCCCAGACAGTGTGCCCCCCCCCCCCCACTCCCAGACAGGTGTGTGGCCCCCCCCCCCCCCCCCCCCCCCCACTCCCAGACAGTGTGCCCCTCCCCCCCCCCCCACTCCCAGACAGTGTGCCCCCCCCCCCCACTCCCAGACAGTGTGCCCCTCCCCCCCCCCCCACTCCCAGACAGTGTGCCCCCCCCCCACTCCAGACAGTGTGCCCCCCCACCCCCCTTCCTGAAGTGGAAAAACGAGACGGTCCTTTTTGTGCGTGCCCTCTTGACGACGTCGTTTGCTGCTTTGCTCTCATCCGTCTCTCTTCTCGTGCCCTGATTCGCTAACGCTGAGCAGCCAATCGGACGGAGTCGGCCGACTATGCCAACGGCGAGGGACACACCGCAGAAACCAGGGGCCACAGACGCTGACCGACGGGCCGCCCTCGGCCCTCCCGGTGCGTCGGGGCCTCGACAGACACGGAGGGGCTGCTTCATACACCGCTCAGAATTTCCCTGACCCCTGAGCAGTGTTTAACGTCATCGCCGCGTGATTGCTAGCCCACTTGATTGCTAGCCCACTTGATTGCTAGCCCACTTGATTGCTAGCCCACTTGGCCGGACGTGATATCCTTTTAGCTCCAGCGCTTATTTACTGTAGGGTTAATGGGGACGGATGTAAAAAAATAAAAAAATAATAAATAAATAAAAAGGCGTAGCATTAGGACGACGTCGCGCACACAGCATCAATCCAAAACCGCTGGCTGCCCTCTCGGTCGTCGTGCGCCCAACATAATCGGTTCTGCAAATATTTATGGGCTATTTAATCTGGGGGGGTGGGGGGTGATGGAAGAGGTGTATGTATGTGTGTGTGTATGTGTGTGTGTTTGTGGGGGGGGGGGGGGTGTGTGTGGTGTCGCTTGACTTTTTCATTTGATGTTTTCCTCGTTGGCATGGACATACTGGCGGTGCAAACAAAGGAGCGTGATGGACGACCGGAATGAAGGCACAGAGACGTAGTCGAGCTAAAAGGTTTGTGTGTGTGTGTGTGTGTGTGTGTGTGTGTGTGTGTGTGTGTGTGTGTGTGTGTGTGTGTGTGTGTGTGTGTGTGTGTGTGTGTGTGTGTGTGTGTGTGTGTGTGTGTGTGTGTGTGTGTGCGTGTGTAAGACAGCCAAGGTCAAAGTCATTGAAGGAGATGGACAGACAATGCTATCTGATTCGAGTCACAGCTCATTCCACTCAGACTCTCGCTCTCTCTCTCTCTCTGACTTGTGTCTGCTGTCTTGTTCTGAACCTTGGTGGGTTTGGAAAAAAGAAGAAATGTCTGCAGATGGTCTTTGACACACAGATGGCTCTGTTCCTCAAGGAAGTCCCCATTTGTTTTTTTGTTCTAACAAAGATGCCAATGTCAGAAGAAAATTGTGTGTGTGTGTGTGTGTGTGTGTGTGTGTGTGTGTGTGTGTGTGTGTGTGTGTGTGTGTGTGTGTGTGTGTGTGTGTGTGTGTGTGTGTGTGTGTGTGTGTGTGTGTGTGTGTGTGTGTGTGTGTCGTGTTCCTTTACAGGCGTCTATGAAATTCAACAGGTTTAATGTGAAACGGAAAATGACAATGTTTTATAATTTGGTCACATGAATAAGATTGTGAAGACAAAACAAAGTCAACCTAAAACCAGCATTCTGTTCAAATGTTCTTATCACTCCAAAAAAGAACTATATTTCTATCCCAGTAAACCCAGGCAAACTTGGCGTCCAAAAAGTGCGGAACATATTTGCATGATTTCACAAAACTTGGAAACAGATCATTTCATTTTATTTCAAGGGTTTTGGATCGGGTTTGGATTATTTTATACAGGGGGAGGCTGGCTGTGCACCGCTTCTTTCCCAGAAGGCTAAATAGCATTAAAAATAATAATATAAAATCTAGTAAAATTCATCTTCAAAACTAAACTTTGAACGATAAGACAAAAAAAACCAACCCACGACTGTAGGATTTTAGAAAACCTTGACTGGTAAAGATGCTAGTCAATGAAGCAGTTGATGAACGAACAACAATACACTTGGGATACTTTGATATTACTATTTATTGATTCGGCAGACCCGTCCATCACAAAGTGAATAACAGTGATTTCAGATCCAGGTCATTCGGCAGTAGACTGCAGACATTAGGGATCGACCGTACTACCTTGCCACGGCAGGCACATCTGCACATCCTATCTGCACATCCTATCTGCACATCCTATCTGCACATCCTATCTGCACATCCGAGCTGGCTACTAGCGCTACGCTATGCCTCCCAAACGAAAGAGTTTGCCGTGTGCTGCACCGAAAAGTCAGTGGGTTCACCCTCAACTCGTCAATACGGTGCAAGGTGTCCACGCACTGTGTTCACAAGCCTTGCTGACTCACAGATTACAGCCGTCCCCAAGGACAACGGTCCCGCATGTCAAGGCGCGTGTTCCAGGAGCCACACCCCGTTCCTGTCCAACTAAGTAAACCGGAGCGGTAGAGCTGGGAGGGCCTGAACCTCAACGACACAGGAATCTAAATAGAGGACAGAACATGAGTGCCAACGCTTACCAACAGATGGGGGGGGGGGGGGGGGGGGGGGGGGGAGTGTAGAGGATGAAGTAGCATAATAATCTGTTGTCCATTTACAAGGGGTACAAGTAGATGTAAACTACAGAAATGTTGAGTTGCCTGCATGATGAAGTTTCATTAAAGGTTTTAAAAGGCCATGGTTTTGTTTCCTCCAAGACATCCATCTGTGTAGTTACCAAGGTTTTCATAAAGAGTTTTGTGCTCAATATCACCGCTTGATGTTGTCCTTTCATGAAGCCTCAATGTTGCTGTATTGTCTGTATCTTTGGGATTGAACCTTCCCTGTAGACCTGTGTTGCCCCGTATTTGGAAGAAGTGCTCTAGGATCTGGGAAAAGCTGGTTTCACTTGTGGCTTACGGGTCTTTTTCTTCATCCCATTCACTTCTTCCTTTTAGTGCGCCAAGCGCGTTCTATTTTGATTACACACAAGGGTATAGGGAATCTAATTATGTAATGTATTCTGCAACAGTGTGTCCAATCGTGTATAACGTAATCTCAACAGATGCTTTTGTGTAACTTGTGTTTTGAACAGTACATGAAACCACCCATAGGTTTGGAGAGAGGCAAATAACAAAAGGTTGATCTCCATTTGAATGGATCCAAATAAAATACTTGTATTATTATTCAGTGATTTAGCATATTTTATCCTAACTACCGGAATTCAGAAGCAGGTCAGTAAGGAGGAGATGGAGGTTAGAGCACGGGTGCCCGTACAGTTTTCCAGTCCAAGATTGACTTGTTGGACTGAACTGCTGAGAAGATCTACCAAGCACTGTTTATTTTTTTCGGTGGCCAGGGGTAGGTAGTTCGGTAAACACACATACATACACACACACACACACACACACACACACACACACACACACACACACACACACACACACACACACACACACACACACACACACACACACACACACACACACACACTTTAAATGTATTAGTTATCGTAAACGTGACTCCGATATGAAGCCTGATACTCAACTGACAAACTTATCACCAGCGTTCCAGGGTCTCATCGCGATTGATTATAACCAACGGGAAACATGGTTGTTTGAAGCAGCAGTGGTGCCCGGTGGCACACCGTTCTTGTGTGTGAGAGTGCTTCTCCCCTTCCATCCCCTCTCCCTGCACCTTCCTTGCAGCCCTCCTGAGCCTCCCACTTTGGGAAAGTCCGGGTTAGGGCATCTTGCTCTCAGGGACACCTACAGGTAGACTGGATACTGGGGAATCGAACCCAGAATGACTCAGACACCCTCTAACCCCACAGTGTCCTGCCCCCCCCCCCCCTGTGCTTCTAAAAATGTTGAATAAGCCAATGACCTCGTACGAGCTTTAGGACAAGCTGTTGCATCGAGATCATCTGCATTTGTTTAATCAACATCTCCATTAACTTACTGTTTTGTGAAAAGAATTCGGCGTTGAGTCGCCATGGTCGTCACACGTCCTACATGATGTAAGTGTCCCACCCGTGCCCCATGAGTAGGTCACTTTCTCTCGACGGCGATCCCAATGGCTGGGATGTCACCCGACCGCATTGCCGGCGCTGGAGTGATGGATCACGGCGTTTATACGACAGTCTGACACTTTCTTTCCCAGACTCGAGCTTGACCGGCGTTTGAGTGAACTCAATCCCCCCCCCCCCCCCCCCCCCTTCCCCACCCCTCCAAAAAACAAAATATGACTTACATGGATCCGGAAACAAAATAATCCCTGACTGCGCAGAATTGCACTCGAAACTCTACCAATTCCTCAGGTTTACTGTTGAGGGTTTTTCTCCCTTTTCGCTGCGTTCTGGAACTGGTTCCTGCCAGTATATAATCTGGTATATATTGCCAGGGGCTCTCTCTCTCTCAGGGCAACTTTAGGGACATTGTTTCTGTACTAAATGGTGCTAAACAGCAATAGTGCTCTTTTGTGTTGCGGTGTTTGTTCACTTGAAAGGACCTTTGTTTAAAGGCGAGTCTGCGTTTGCTATGTACCCACTCTGTTTCCGACGGGTGGCTGTGTTTTCATTTTAATGAGCTTACCTGTGTTTTATTTATATGCACTGGCAATGAGAGAGTGGCTTCGGTTTTGTTAGTTGCCATGTTCTACCCTGCAGTCATTTGTATACTCCAAAACTAGTACTTTTGCCCAATACGTTTTTTAGGGAATAAACTCTCTTTATTCTATCCCTGTTGGCTTTCCGCTCCCTGTTTTTGACTCTCAATATCGCCCCGTTTATTCATTAGTTGGCTCCTGAACCACTCCCATTCATAACACTTCATTAAAGAGTGATAAAACACTGGGGGGGTACTGCAACGGGAGGCCCGGGGGGGTCGTTTTCACTGTAGCCCGTATGGGGTGTGACTGGGAGGAAGTTCCTAATCGTTTCAGTCCAGGGGGCTGGAGGATTATCGGATAGCATCCGGTCAGCTCTGGTCCCTCCTACCACCGATGGTCAGTTTTCCGATCTCTCACTTCTTGTGAGCTGTGTGCGTCTGTTGACATTCCCCCGATGAAGCACTAACACAAACAAAGCAAGAAGAAGAAGAGTGAGTGCCTCCTTCTCTCCAGACACTCTCGCTTTCGGCCGTTTAGGCCTCTCGCTTTCGGCCGTTCTACCTCGTTAGATGGAAACGCCTGGCCATGAACTTATAGTACGGAGAGCGCAGAAGGTTCACTCTGTTATTGGCTGACCGGAAATCAATGGGTTTAGCCTAAATGTGATTGGCTCACCACATAAAAAAATAATAATCATTGTGTAGTGGCCGTGGACTGCAGAGTTTTGTTACTCTTAAGTGTTGTTTACAGCGAGGACACCCAAGAGCATTATGGGAAATAACAATACAAAACCAATTGTTGGCGGCATGTTGAGCTACTGATATTAAATCATCTGTGGGAGTTGGATGACATTGTTCGCGTGAAGCATCGCTTTTATTACTGGCTGAACCACTTTTCTCCAAGACTACAATGTCAATTGGTTATGTATAACATACTCCTTGCAATTATGAGATTTCTTGAATACTAACTGCATATGGAGGGAAATGGAAACCACTTGCATCCCTTGACACAGCGGGTGCTACTTTATAACTTATAACTTTATGTAATTGTAGTAATTATTTGAAGATGGGATTTTCTTTGGAGCACAAATCTCTCATGCAAGGATCATGTGCTCAATCTGTATTCTTTTCTTTATTCCCTTCCTTATAATGGATAATGGCAAAAGTCGAATCCCTCAACATTTCCCTTTCACCCATATACATAATTACTTTTTTAATTCCCTTCTTTATAGGAAGAGGATACCCTGTTATATTATTATTGCAGTTTGAAGTCAGTCAATACATGAGTAGGAGGACAAGAGACCATGAATGCTAGAGCTGCACTAACTACATATAGATTCAGAGATGTAAATAATCAACCAAACTAGTACTACATTATTATTATTTATTATTTATCATTACATACTTTGTTATTGATCTTGTATTGATGCTGCTATGTGACTGTTGAGGATCCAAGCCTAAGAATTTCCCTCTTGTGTACTTGTACGTTAAGATGTAATAAAAGCAACTCTGATTCTGATACATGATACAAAAATAGCAGTTTAATTAAGTTAATTTGGGTTTTGGGTTTTTGATTTCTTTGCCCTTTCCATAACCACACTGTACAATAATTTAAATATTAAATGGACAAGAACAAGGAACAAAACAGAAGTCACCGCAGTAAAGACTGGATTTACTTGTATTTGACAGATATGACCTACTTATGTAAAGTAAAATTTAAACTTCAGGTGTTTTTTTGTATCCAGCATATTTTCGACATGTTGGGGTGTTTTTTGATCATATTAACAGAAAAATTGAAAAAAAATCGTATAGGCAGTATTTAGGCCGTGTGCGACATTTTTGTTGTCGAAAATAAACAAAAAAATAAGAGTGTGACAGTGGTTTGAAACGCTTGAAAGTGTCAAGACATCGTTTGAGAGGCTCTGAGAAGGAGCGAGTGGCTCTCTCTCACTGGCACTCATGCTCAACCTCTCTCACTCATGTTATTGCTGAGACTGTGATTGCTTCTTCTTCTTCTTCTCCTTCTTCTGGAAAGCAAAAGCGATGGCTCCGGGGCCAGCAGAGTTTCAAAAGCATGGATATGCCACACATGAGATGGAGATACAAGTCCCCTAGTTTCTGTCCTACAGTGCTACCCGAAGATCTTTCTTGCCGTCGCTGCTTTCATGTTGCCGCGGTGACATCGAGGGATTTTGTGTGTTGGGGATACAAACCCTTTGGTGGAGGCAAAGCAATAAGTTGAAGATTAAAAAAAAACGAAGGAACAAATTTCATGCGGCCATTTTGTGTCAGGTGCTTCTGTGACTAAAAGAACAGTTTGTCAGATCTTGTTCAGATTCAGGCGGCGTAGCATCCGTGCAAACTGAGAAGAGGTTGTTTTTGTTCTATCTTCAAACAACTTCATTCGTTATCATGTTCAAACTTCGACACGCCTGCGTCCTACTTTTGTGTCATGGTTTTCATTTTGATCGATACATGCCTTCTGATAAGACCAGTCACGATTTTAATGAATTATACAAGATGAACAAGCAAAGAACAAAATAAGAAACAAAACAACTCCAGTTTTCTCGGTTGACCGTCGCCACCATTTTGAACTGACAGAAAGGTCAGGGCTTCCTCACGGTGATGAGGTAGTCTTTTTCTAAAGCTCTGATTGGTGGGTTGCACCCCACTTGACCCGTTTGATTCCTTGGTCCTATGGGAGGATGACTAACTGCCCACATTTCTTTTTCTGCATTGTACTCTAAAAATCGATATACAAATTACATTTAACGATTATTCAAATGTACAAAACAATATAGCCAATGCACATAGTAGTGGAGATTCCACATTGTGAAGAATAGGAAAATCAATAACCTTTAAAGTAAATTCAAGATGTAGCCAAGAAGCTAATCCATTGATTAAAAAAAGAAAAACAACGCTGCTGTCTTTGTCAAATTTTAGCTGGTTATCATTAAAGTTCTTTCATAGCTGCGTATTTCCCCTGTTGTAATCGTCTCCCCGTCTCCAGACCTAGCTTATGTCTGTTTTTGTGTGTCTTACTTTGGCTTTAACAAAACAAGAGAGCCAGGGCAACGCCAGTGAACCAATGGTCTCGCAGAGCCACGTTGTCGGCTCTCCCGCCTAGCAACACGTGAAAGGAAACACACGCAAAGACGTGCGCCGACGGCGGCGATGAGCACGAAAGGAGGCGACGTGAAATGGCCGTCTTTGAGGAGGAAATCACTCAACTTCTAACCGCCGGAGAAACCGAAGGGTGAGTGATAAGCGTGCGATACCAGGGACCCGTAATCCTCCCACGCACCCTTTTAAGTGACACCTCTGCTCAATACGGCGTCCCCGTTGGAGAATCAATAAGCAGACCGAAAAAAAACGACACTAAAGGAGTGAAGTTTAAGGTTATCTCTGTTATTCTGTTAAAGCGCTCTTGACACTCGCGGCGTAGCTACTGCCTATTTTCTGTGTCGTCGCTGGGGGTGAGGGTGGTGGTGGTGGTGGTGGTGGTGGTGGTGGTGGTGGTGGGGGGGGGGGGAGGAGACTGCTGCAGTAGAGCGGCTTAGAATTTTGCAAGGGCCCTATTTTTAATGAAAAAACCCACCTGGACGACCATTTATCAGAACAGTGTGGCAAGCTGCAGCAATGGAATGGTGTGTGTGTGCACTTGACTATCGGTGTTTGTGTGGATCAGTGTGTGTGCACATGCACGACAGTGTGTGTGTGTTTGTACGTGACAATTGGTGTGTGTGTGTATCAGTGTGTGTGAACATACACGGCTGTGTGTGTGTCCGTGTGTGGATCCATGTTTGTGCATACACACATGTACTGTGTGTATGTGACTATGTGTGAGTGTGTGTGTGTACACTGCTATTTGTATATGAGTGAGACAATGGGTGTGTGTGTGTGTGTGTGTATGCCACTATTTGTGTGTGTATGGGGCCGTGTGTCTCCCGTGTGTGTGTGTGTGTGTGTGTGCGTGTGTGTGTCTCCCGTGTGTGCGTGTGCGTGTGTCAGGTTAGGCCAGTGTTACCAGGGTGCCACATTCATCACCCTGGACATAAATGAGGGGAACCTGAGGATCGGAAGGGCGAGAGAGGGGGGAGGGTGGGGAGGGGGGGCATGAGGGCACTGCTGCTGGTGGGAAGGGCCAGGGCCAGGGGGAGGGGGGGGCCAGGGGGATAGGGTAGTCTGCAGGTTAAGGGGTTCGCCGCCAAGCCTAAAGGTTTGGCGGCCATTTCGAATCCCAATGGCCGCCAAAGTCTACCTGTATGCATTCTTGAGAAAGAGTCTAATCACCCCCCCCCCCCCCCCATGTAAATGTCTGTTATGTCACTATCTATCGCCACACGAGGTAACACAATGCTGATGGAGCCTAGGGCCCACTGATGAACGCCCTGGCGTGTAGCGGTGTTACGATTGTTCCACAATGTGTTTTTCCCGCTGAAGTTACGGCACGCGAGCGTTGGATGCGACGTGTCTCCTGGCTTTCTCTTCGGTGCAACACTCGCTCCGTTCTTTAGGAGACGAAGGAACGAATGATCGCACGAATGAGTCAATCAATGCACAGAGCAGGTCGATCAATACCATTCATCCAACGAAGTATTCCTTTCTTTCTCAATTCATGGGTCTGTTCAGGATGATAGTAAATATGGATGATTTCAATATATCATGATGATTTAATGAATAATGATTAAATATATGGATGAGCAAATGCATTACGAATGAATGATTAGGAAAATGCATGAATGAATACAGTGGCGTGTTATTCGTTGAATTAACCAGGGAGACGAGAATCTGTGCTTTTCTATTCTGACTGCGTTATTTATTTATGACTATTTAAATTAGGCCTGCGATATGTGGATCACTGTATGATTATAGTACGGTGATTCAATTTGCTTCCATGTCTGCTGTTCTGGCCGTGCTTTACTTTAAATAGTCCCACAGGCTGTGAAATAATGAAAAACAAAAGGACCCTTCTAGCTTCGAGAACCTTCTGGCACCTTCCACATCACTTCTCTGGAAGGACATTTCATCACATTTCATCGCACATTTTCTCTGCATGTCGCCCAGGCCACTTTCCCTGGCCTGCCGTCGCCCAAGGAAGCGTAGGAAACAGTTGGTGGAGTACAAATCTGTCCTTTGCTGCTAGGTTGCCACACACACACACACACACACACACACACACACACACACACACACACACACACACGTTTGTAAAATGACACACTTGCATTCCCCTTGGATTAGGGGACTTTGGCCTTGTCCTTTTGGATAGCTGGCGGTGTCGTCGTTTTGTTCGGGTCTGTGAAGCCCTTCCCAACTGTCACTTTAAGGGTGACATTTTGTTTGCCTATAAATAAGAAATACAAAGAAAAATACAAAACAATATTTATTTTGTTGTTATGTACAATTTGTTCTATTCTCAATGTGTCTACTTCAGGGAGATAATCCCACGGACCACCTGCAGTACCTTTGCGTACCACAGGTTCACAAACACTGCCATAAACCATATCTGGATCTTTTAGTGGAAAAGCCCTTTGATATAATACCCAAATGTCGTCCTACATAGTTTCAAACGAATCAACTGTTTCCGTGGAAAAGGTAGACTGTGATTCCATTTATCCGAGTCAGCCCAATAGAGAGTACAAATCCCGAACCAATGACTTCAATGGCCCAACCTTTCTGCATTTTGCGGATACAGAGTTGACTCACACACGTATGAAGCAGTGCTCTCCCGTATTAGAAAACAGCGAAGCTTGAAGGCTGGCCCTTACATTGACCGTTACGTGGTTCAGACTCTTATAATGTGTTTTCCCTCGTCGCTATGTTTCGATGTAAACGCCGTCACCCATCGTTTTGTTGCGATTAAGAGAGAAAGCCGATTATTAGAGAGATTCCCGGGAACCACTTCCTTTTGGTCGAAGTTCCTTCGGTGTTCACGCAGTCTCTCTATAGTCCACGGTGTCTCTCGCCCCTGTCGAGAGTCTCTGTCATTTGTTCTAACGGCTATCAATGATTGAAAAGGGAAAGGTCCTCTGATCATTCTGCCCTAAAGCCCTCCAATCCAAGACACTCCCTTCCCAGTTATTCCACAATCCGTGTTCGCTTCAAAGATTTCTCATGCATGATTTTTTCATTTGATTAAATAGTCTAGCTATGGCATAGCTTTGGATGGTGTAGTGATTAAGGTGTTACGTAAAGGCGTTGGGTTTGAACCCCATAGTCCTTAGTCCTCCTTTAGACTTCCCCAAGCAAGACACTGACCCCTCCCTGCTCCCCGATGACATGTTACATTACATTTTACATTTACATTTGTCTCGAGATGTATCTCAACAACAGTGCTTGTAAATAGCTTTGGATCAAAGTGTCCGCCAAATGACTCCATACCGTCTGAGTAACCATAGAGACAACGTGCAATCACCCTCGGTGGTTGAAAGCATCGACAATTGTGAATGGCCGTGTCTTCAATTTGATTTTGCCTTTGTTTATGACAAAGGTCTCATCATGAGATACCCAAACACCAGCTTTTTCTTTTTTTTAAACGAAGGTCTAATGTAAAAACAATATCCAGTTAAAGTGGAGGTAAGCTACAAGCTTTCCTTGAGGTCGGTTAACCATCCCCTACACACACAGGCGGATCCAATTATATCTATATTTCTCATCATCAGCCATCTCTCGCCGTCTCCCCCATCCCCCGAAGGTGGTGCCACGGTGGAGGTAATCTAACCCTGGCCACCCAAAGCCTGACTTCCACAGAACCTTCCTCGCAGTTTACAGGGAGGAAGGAGAAGATCCGATCAGAAGATAAGATAGTGCTTTATTAATCCAAGATGGGAAATTCGGGTCTGGGATAGAAATACGAAAAAGACGAAGAGCTTTGAGTTTCTGAATCCATGGCGGAGCGCCCACACCGCCCCGGAGGGCAAAACACAAACGGAATCCCTCCCCCCACACCCTCTCCTCCTCTTCCTCCACCCCCACTCACCCTCCTCACCCCCCCTTTCCCACCTCCCCCCACTCCTCCTGCTCATTCCTCCTCCGACTCCTCTTCCCCCCCCCCACCCCCCCTCCCCACCGCCACAGTAACTGCAGCCTCAGCAGTATCAGCAGTCTATGTGAAGAAATAAAGGCCCGCGTTGATGATTATGCAGACACCAGGGAGTCGCTCTGAGCATCAAGCAGATGGTTGGAGGGGGGGTGTAGCGTAAGCGGGAAGGATGGATGGCTGGATGAGAGGGAAATACAACTGAAACCACCAAATCCCTCTCTGATCACTGTAATTTATGCCGAGATATCAAGATATTCGGTGACAGTCCGCTGGAGTTTGTAGGTGTGTGTGTGTGTGTGTGTGTGGGTGTGTCTTTGCATGTGTGTCTCTGTGTTTGCATGTATGTGGGATTGCTTTTGTGTGTGTGTGTGTGTGTGTGTGTGTGTGTTGTGTGCACATGGCATTTCAGAGGTTAGCATGTACACAATCACACAGACACACACTCACTCAAACCTACACACACACACACACACACATGTTTTGCATGTATAGTATGTCATAAACCCCATGCTATGATAGCACAGCACTCTGTGAGTGATAAGAAATCATGCTAATTAGCAAGTAGCTAATCTTTGAGTGGGCTGTAACATGAGCAGATGATAGATTGACAAACTCCACAGATTCAAATTAATCTCTTATGTAGCCTACCCATGTTTACCATTATTCTGTGGTATATACTGAATGAAAATAAATATATCAGAATGGACATACTGGACATACCGTTATTTAGCATTCAGTAGCTTTTGAACTCATCATTTACTTGAGTTTTGGTTCTTCTTCTTTTTGGACTGTTTTTCATGTATATTTCAGCGTTTCACTTAATTTGGTTTTATGGCCTCTTAACGTACAAACGCTATGCGATTCATATTTACCACAGTGCAATACTTTTTGGGTCACTCTGTGACCGTTTTTTTATCGCCTCCTTTCCCGATACCTTAAAGAATCCCGAGGCAGTCCAAAACAAAGAACAAACTAAACTCTTCTAGAAATGTCCTTCCACATCACTTAGGCTAACAGGAGATGTCTTTCTCTTTCTTCCTTTTGTTCTCTGCGTGACACCAGTGCCTGCAGCCTACGCTAGTAATGAAGATTTATCATTTTACAGTTCATATATATATATATACGTATACACATATGCATGTGTTGTTTATGTGTATTTGTTTGACCGTTTTTCATGTATTTTTTACACTTAATGTCCTTATTTGGTTTCATAGCCACCAACAGACAGACACTATAAGATCTATATCTGCCATAACTTTAGATCACCCTGTGATATTTTTTATATCTCCTCCTGTTCAGTCACCTTAAAGAATGCCGAAGTAGTCCAAAACAACACAAACAACATATATGTGTGTGTATATATATATGTATATATATGTGTGTGTGTGTGTGTGTGTGTGTGTGTGTATATATACATGTGAATGGGTGTGTATTTCTTTATGCATTCTTGTCGGTTTCTGAGTCCTCTTCCTTCCCACCGGAAGGAAGAGGCAGATAGGTGAGGTTAAGCCGCCTCTTTCACAGCTGTCAATCACTGAGGGAGGGGGAGGGGGAGGGGGCAGGGGGGGGGGGGGGGGGGGCGGTGGGATGACTCACTTTGAGTCCAGGAATAGATCGTGGTGAAAGAAGTAAAAGGAACAACGAAAATTGAGTGAGAATGATGACAGGCAGGAGCGGTGACGACGTGGGTGACAGCCACTCCACTGAGTTATGATTACGTGAAATATGTTATTGACGGAAGGTGTTGAGATGAGTTGTTCTGGACACACTAATAGTGCGAGGGCTATTCGGATGATTGTATAGTGTAGTGGTTATGGTGTTCGACTCCCAGTTGAAAGGGATCGGGTTTGATACCCAACATCCCTAGTCCACCTGTTGGGAGACTCTTCCCTGCTTATTAAAGACATGTTTCACGAGGATAAAATCATCTACAACTGACTAAATACCGAATAACTTGTTTTATTTTGTGTCTCAAAAACGTAATATGAAGATAACGTTTTGCTTGTGGTTAATTTAGTTTTAGTTGATTTACGTATAAAGTTTGGAATAATTTCTTTAACTGTATTTTTGGCAACAGAAAAAAGAACTTCAACTGTCATTTTCTCAAAAGATGTTAAGAACATCGAGAACAATTAAATGATGTTCATCTTCACGCTATTCTCTTCTCACTTTTAATATACCAGTCTCCGTTATTGGTGCTGAAAATACCAGGCCACAGGGGAGAGCGTCCTTATACCTAGTCAGTTCAATCAAAATGAGTTACTTTACCTGAGTTAATCGCAGAGTTTAGCAGTACAACGTGTGAAGCAAGTCAAACTCGATTTCAACTCCTCAGACGTACGTTTTTATTTATGTTTCGCTTTCTTCTCGTCTCTCTGACCCAGCGGTACAATCTGAAAATCTATGAAATCTATTTTTTCATTAAAAAACCTTATGGTTGAAACAAAACAACAAAATAAATAATTTTCGATAAAGGCCTACATAAAGCATTCCTAATTAAAATAGTTGTAACTATAAACTCAAGATGGTCCACATCCATTCTAATCGCGTTGGACCTTCAAAGGACTTCATTTCCATACAACTCGACAATGTCCTCTACGTCTTTTGACCTCTCTCAAAGATTCCCCCCCCCCCCCACTCTTCTCCATCTCCCCTCCCCTTCCTAATTACTTCTCGCTCACCCAAGCCAAGACTACGCAGAGACAAGTGCATTGATGCGTTTGTCTTTGGCCCTCCAAGTTCATCTCAAACACACACAACACAAGGGGAACGTAGCCACAGCCTTTGACGGACCATACCTGACCCAAGTATGCAGTCAACCTATAGAGGGCAAGTTGAGTATTTACATCTTGTCTGACATTTCGAGACTTGGACCAGGATTAATACATAGTATTGCGCCTACTATGTAACCCACTGAATCACTTTTCCATCTAAAATAGGTTGTTTTAGGGTTTGGTTTTGCTTTAAGATTCAGAATCAGCTCCTTTGTTTTTGGCCTCAAAGACTTCACAGAAGCCAGTCTACAGAAGCCCAAATAAGGCACTTCAAGGTGTTGCTATTTAACAGCTATGCTAGTTAGCTAGGACTGAAAACGATGAAACCCCAGTAGCTGTACAAAAGCTATACAAACAATTGTGTCAAACAGTAAGTGCCCAGAGTCATCATATTAACTAAATAGTTCATGTCATTTATTTTTACTGTGCAAAATCTCACTGTCGGACAGGAACGTATCAGATGCTGCGTCGGCAAACTCTGATCTTGACCTTGGCCCGAGACCTCTACCTGGAAACCATGCGAGGTGGCTTCCGGTTGATTCATCATGACAAGCTTCCTTCCTCCCTTCCTTTCCTTCCCCTCGTCTTTCCTTCCTTCTTCCTGCCTAATTTATTTGACACTTTTCACATCCCTTCCTTGTGTGTCTTTTTTCGGTGTACATTCTTTTCTTTCCGCATAGTGGCCCTCGTAAATCAGTGACTGGTGACTATCATGAGTATTCTTATTGTTCAGTATTATAAATATATGTGCGGGCTGATGTCTCACCAGAACGCTTCAGCATCCTGTCAACATCTTCATCGTCTAAACCGACCGCTTCCTCAGTGTGTGTGTGTGTGTGTGCGTGTGTGTGCGTGTGTGTGCGTGTGTGCGTGTGCGTGTGTGTGCGTGTGTGCGTGTGCGTGTGCGTGTGTGTGCGTGTGCGTGCGTGTGCGTGTGCGTGTGCGTGTGTGCGTGCGTGTGTGTGTGCGTGTGTGTGTGTGTGCGTGTGTGTGCGTGTGTGTGTGTGTGTGGGTGTGTGTGTGTGGGTCCTTGTGTCTTTACCTTGGCTCCCGGTCGCTAGCAAATAGGCCAGAGGAAAGGAAAATGGGGGCGGGGTTGCAGATCCATCTTACCGCACAGCGAGGGAGATGGTTTGCGCCGGGAAAAGTTGGGAGTCAGCTAAAAGACCGGCGCTCCGTCAGCACCCAAAGGTGCTTTTTTTCCCCCCCTGATACCGGGAACGTTGCTCGTTTATTGTTGAGTTTTTTCGGGTTTAAAATAACGCACTACATCAACCTTTAAGGGCGTCTTGCTGACCCACTCACTCACATATAGGGTCAGTGCATGAGCATAGACGCACACGCACACCCACCCACCTGCCCACACACACACAACATACATAACACACAAGCATAGCACACACACACACACACACACTCAAACATAGCACACACACACACACACAAACATAGCACACAAACATAGCACACACACACATAAACATAGCACACACACACACACACACACACACATAGCACACACACACACTCAAACATAGCACATAAACATAGCACACACACTCAAACATAGCACACACACACATAAACATAGCACACACACACTCAAACATAGCACACACACACATACTCAAACATAGCACACACACACTCAAACATAGCACACACACACACTCAAACATAGCACACACACACACACAAACATAGCACACAAACATAGCACGCACACGCACACACACATAAACATAGCACACACACACACACACACACACACACACACACACACACACACACACACACACTGAAGGCATGGGTGTCTGAAAAGAATGATCCAAATATACCCACGCCAGTCACGGAAAAAGTCTGAAATCAAATAGTGTGTGTGTATGAAGAGATTTGCTGTCATATCAAAGATGAGCTTTGCAGAATTTGGACAGAGGCGTTTTGTAGTGCCGTGGTGGGTTGTGTTTTTGTGTTGCTATTTCTGTTGTTGGCCATTGACAGTCCAACATGTCCAACTTTCTTTGCTCAAGGAGAACAGCAACCTTGGGAAATGCTTTTTTGCAAATCACAGAGAGAAAAACACTTGAGACAGAGTTTATTTACTGTTTGATACACACACACACACACACACACACACATACACACACACACACACACACGTAAACACACAGTGAACATATGCTGACATACACACATTATCATACACACACACAATAGAGGGACACACATACACACACACACACACACACACACTAAATGTATGCCGAAATACACACATCATCATTCGCACACACACAATGTCAAAACTAGACAACCACAATACACACATGTATACACCGGACACAGGACATGCAATTCACCCACATGCGGGAACACAGGAACACATGCCTCACTCAACCCCATACACTGGCAGGGAAGGGTCATGTGTACACACAGAGGACACATGACTGAGTGACTGTCCCATGACTGTCCATGACAGGCAGAGAATCGACCTTTCAGGAGCCTAGAAAACCTGACGGGGATCCTCTTCGACCAATCAGGAATCAGGGGAACTCAACTGAGCTTTTTCTCCAGGAATCAAATGGTGTCCTGGCAAAGTGTTCGGTCACCGACGATTTCCCACGCCGCCCGTTAAAATCGTTTTTTTACTGGCGATGAGACCTCGTTTGTCCGGGAGCCAATCCTCTCTCCAAAATTCCTGGCGAAACGGAGGGAAGAAGGAGTCACAGAGATGGATTCCACTACATTAACTTTAGCTGTGCCAGGGTCACACACACCTAACACACACGCAAACATATAACACAAACATATAACACTAACACACATGGATTAATGAGCGGACAAAAACGTAAAACTTAGTTTTCCAAACTTAGCTAGTCTATGTTATTTTCTTGAAAGTATATATAGAAGAGTACTACACCTCTGTAGTATCTCTGTAACTTAAAATAAGACAACACTTTATCAATCCAGGTGAATTGAGGTGTCACAGCAGCACAATGTATAGATACAGAAACATGGCAAGTCTCAAGGCAAAACAGAGAGGGTGAAAGATTAACTAAATTGCATAGAGATTTGCATGTTCCCTTTGAAGTATACATACACTCCTGGGCTCTTCTTTCCTGGAAAGCATTCTTTCTTTTATGTTGATGAGGTTGTTTTGAAACCCTTTGTTTGATGAATTCTTAACTATTTTCGATTTCCTCCTCTAATCAAAAGGCAACATTACAGTGAGAAGGAATAGATAGAATTGCCATGAATAATGTGAATGTGTGTGACCTTAGAAGAAGCTAATCACAGAAGGATTGATTCAACTTCACTTTAATAAGGCAACAGGGCAAACGTAACATCGCTTCCGTGCAGAAACATCTTTTGAGCTATTTATTTCTTAGGATTCTCCTGCAACTGTAGAGTTTACAAAATTATGTTTTGCTCCACAGCAAGAACTTGGGCAACACATCCCTTTGGGAACAGGCATAAATTATACCTGTTGAAAGGTAATATTGAGTATGAAATGTAATATCTATTATGCGCTATACAATACGCCACAGGGGGATGCAGGGAATTATTTGGTAAATATTGCTCTATTTAAAAGACATAACCTATCAACGTTTCAGTCCTTTCCTTGGAAAATATGTGTAAGCACAACATTACTGGGCTGTCATCCTTCATAAAATTGTGCGTTTCTTCTATATACACAATTTCAGGTGGGGAGGGAAAGAAATAATGTTAGAAAATGGATTTCTTTTTTGAATTTTCTAATCCTACACATTACCCGCATTGTTACACTTATGACAAACACAGGGTCTCTCTCTCTCTCTCTCTCTCTCTCTCTCTCTCTCTCTCTCTCTCTCTCTCTCTCTCTCTCTCTCTCTCTCTCTCATATATCAAAGTGAATGAATTGAACACCCCCCCAACACACACATACATTACCCAATGTGATTTGCATTCCCATTTCACAGCTGAAACTCCTCCACCCCCGTGAAGAGAACAAAGGGCACACACACACACACACACACAAACACACACACACACACACACACACACACACACACACACACACACACACACACACACACACACACACACACACACACACACACACACACACACACACACACACACAGAGAGACACACACACAAACCATGTGGAAAGGGAACAGTGGTTGGGTTATGTGTATCCCCCCACCGCCACCGCCACCACCACCTAGCTTAGCTCCAGAGAATCGCCCCGGTGGCTTTTCATCCTCCCCCAAGTCCTCCAGTCTGCCTGCCGAAGAAAAGGACAAACGACACGTCCACAGTTGAAATGCAACGCTCCTTGTATAACGGGACACACCACGCGTGACCAGGGGAGGCCTTTTCTTAGACTACCGATCGTGCTCCTGTAATGCACGGGAGGGGGACAGGCTCGTGGCGCTAAGAGCGTTTTGACTCCCGGCCGAGAGGTTCCGGGTTCGAATCCCAAACGTCCGCGGTCAACCTACCTCTCTGTACCCTAACGACATGTATTTGCATGATTCGTTCTTTTGGGTTTCATCTGTAAAAGTGTCTTCTAAATGACTGACTGTTGAATTAAATTGTGCAATATGCTTAACCTCAAATGGTTGTAGGGGATGGGGCTGGTGGTGCGTACAAATACAAAAGTTGGACAGAGTTAACTTTGAATGCGAATAGACTGGTTGTTTCAAGTTAATTTGCATAATTCCTATTTATTCCTATTTGGCAGACGCTTTTATCCAGAGGGACTTTGCAGTGAAGTTAGACGAAAGAACAGGTAGAGATAATCCGTCATCCTGACATCGCAGCTCGCGGATGTCTACAGTTTAGTCTGCGGACGTCTGGACATCAAACCCGGTACCTCTCCGCTGGGGGTCGAACAGCTACTGTCCTGGTCCCACGGTTTGCCTTATTGCCTCGTAGTTCTGCCAAATGACCGCTGGCCAGTCTCTAAAGATGAAGCCAAGGATCACACACCCTGTGTGCGCTGTCTTTCAGCTGGAAAACAGGAAGGGCTTTATCAAACGTGCTGACTAAGGTGAGAAAGTAAAGAGAATGCTAGAAAGAGGAAAGAAAGTGAGAGAGCTAGGAAAGAGGGCAAGGAAGATAGGGAGGGAGGGAAAGGAAAGGGGGCAAGGAAGAGAGAGAGAGGGAGGGATAAGGAAAGAGAGAGAGAGCAAAATAAATGGAGAGTGATGGAGTGAGGAACGAAATGATGGAACGAGGGGAGAGAGCGAGCGATAGAGCGAGGAGAGAGCGCAAATGACTGAGCAAGAGGAGAGCGAGAGAGCGGGGGGGACGGTCGTCGTCGGAGACGGACAGCGAGTGACGTGTCGCCTCACAGCGCCGGTTGCAACCAGAGCAACGCGGAGGGGAGCCGCCGACGCTACACTAAACCACCTCTCCCCCCCGCCCGCCCGCCGACAAAGCCCTAAAGCTGCTGTCACCCTGCGGGGAGCCCAAGTAATCAGGCCCCTCACCCGCCGCACAGAAGGCCTCCTCCTCCACCGTCAGCGGCCATGCGCTAATGAGCGTAGCAGGGAAGGGCAGCCCATCCTTACGTAAATGGAATATTGTCTCTCGCGAACGCCTCGCTGCCAGATTTTGAGACCTCCTCAAAAGTGTGTCTTTGGAGACGATTCTCGCACCGTCCTTTTCTGTCCCATAAATCCGCCACTCTGGCGTGATTCGTCGCGGGGAGCAAATAGTGGCGGTGCCGGTGAACGGGGGTGGGGGGGTGGGGTCGGGGGGGGGGGGGGGTTGTAGATGAATTCTCTCATTATTATTTTCACCGCGGGGAACCAGGTGCACCGGTAGCAGGAATGCACACCTGCGTGATCAACGGGGGGGGGGGGGGGGGGGGGGGGGGGGGGGGGGGGGAAGGTTCTGATTGATGCATTCACAAGCCCACAAAACGGCTCGATTATGCGCACCTCTGCCTTTTGAGGAGGTGTGCACCGCCGCCCCGGCTGCTTCACAAACAAGGAAGAGGAAGGAAGAGGAAGCCGCGAGTCTGAGGGAGCATCAGCACGGGTACGCTGTGAGGCGATTGAAAGGCCTGACTACGGACGCGTGCGTCCCTTGAGGAGATCTTGAACAGCCCATTTTCAACCTGCTAAATGGCATTTACAGGAACCCTATTTTACTAACCGCACTAACCGCACTTAAAAAATATATAATAACACTATACCTAAAGTAGAAGTTGCTGCACCATCTACCACAATTCTGGAATGTGGAAGAAATTATGAGCCAGAATTTTTGAAGTCAAAATGAACTCCATGTGTCTAACTCACAAATATGCAACCCTAAATGGATAAACTGCAGTGTTCTCTTGTTCTGACCATACGATGATCACACCTTGCTCTCGTCACCTTTGGTTATGACGTTAAATGGACGAACTATACCTGGCAACGAGCTTGTGCTGAGAGTTATGTTATGTCTATAGTTTGTATGTAGCTTGCTTATGTGATGTGCTGTTTGTACGTATTTGCTAACTGCATTGTTTTTACCTACTAAATGCTTACCTGATGTTTGCCTACCCAGGGACTACAGATGCAAATTATCGATCTAGATAACTTCGGCCCAGCTACAGTGTTGTGCGCGGTCCCAGTTTAATAACCCAAACTAACTAAACTATGCACCACTCACTCTCCATTCCTTCTCGATAAAACCGCCCTTACAACTTGAGGACTTGCGTGTGTGTTGTACATGTCTTGTCATTCTTCTTGCGCGCATGCTCTCCTCAAAACTCAGTGTCAGACTGTAACCTTTTTCAGCGATCACTCAGACTGCCCTGAGACACTTCACGTTGAAACGGTGTCACTGGTCTTGATGTGTACGGGGCTGTCAAGGCGACAGATTCATGCTCAAATGAGGGCCAAAAGTGTCGCAACCCACATGATTGCTCTCTTGGCAATCAAGAAATAGCTAAAAAAAAACAGGGTGAGTAGGAAAAACCAATTGTTAATTACATTTATGTAATACCATGGTCTTTTAAACCGTTATAACACATTTTGACAGGTTTACCTGTCCTTTCATATTATGTATGTCTATTTATAATATGTTGTCTTTGTAATGTAAAGCGCCTTTGACCGTCTGGAAAATTGTGACACAAATACAATGATTATATTAATAAATATGAACAACAAACACGTCATGAAGTAACTTGATTGACGTAAAACGACTCGACAGTGAAGTTGTAGCCACACGTCACCGGGGAGCAGGAAGGGCTCGTCGAGCTCAATGACGCCTGGAGGTACGCCGCCGACGTTTGGGTTTGAAACCCAGAACCCCCCGTCTCGGGAGTCAAACACCCCCCGAGCACCTCACTATCCTGGCCCCCCCACACGTGTTTTACATTAGTGAACCACTTCGGTCGGTGGGCTGCGTGGCTGTCACACTCTGACAAGCGGCGCGGGTCGTAATCGCGACCTTCCCGTGGCTAATGGGTGGGGCACATGTCCCGCTTACACGTTGAGCCGTTGGTGTGCACGTGCGTGACACACCGCCGCCGACACGTCAAGCGAACGCGGCGCATTCTCTGCCCTCAAAGCGGGACTTGTGACGGGAGTCGACGGAAATTCAGCCTCAGCGCATTCCGTTGAAAGAAATGGGCTGAACCAACCGGGAATAAACGACAGTTAAGGAAAACCAAAGCAGGCGATGTATTTTGGATGTAATTACATAAAAAATCCATAATTAATGTGTGTGAAGATAGTATTTTGGACTTTTTCAGGCTCAATCTTTTAAAAACATTAATATTGCCCTAAGGCTCCCTTGAGACCAGGTTTACATATTTTCTGTTTTGGAGAAAACTTTGTCGAAGAGCAACTAAATAACTTAAAGTTGTATTTGTACCGCCAGTATTAAGAGGGTAAATAAACCCCCAAATCATCATTTTCAGTTGGAACCCGTTCTGCTTGGTTCTCAACTAGCTAAACTTCTTAAACTAGCTAAACATCTTAAACTAGCTAAACATCTTAAACTAGCTAAACATCAAACTAGCTAAACATCACGTCAAGTAGTCTAGTCTCCCAGACTTAAGATTCATATCCAAAGTCGGATGGCAGATGACCTGAAATCTGGGTGAACGGGGCATTTCACCTTGAGTTGAAACCCATTCTGTGTTATCTCTGAATTCTGTGTTGTTCTTTTACCGACGTGTAAAGGTGATCAACTAGCTACAGTTCAAGTCTCCTGATCTCACAAATAACTAATTAATATCTTAATATCTGTCGTAGAGCGGCGCCTTTCACTTTCATTCGCCTTATATTCATTTCGACCAATCATGCTGCTGGAGGCGGGCATCTGCAAGCCCGTGATTGGCCAACACAACCTCGGCCGATACTAATGAACTGTAGAAAGTGTCTCTAAAGGTTTCAAATCAACACCATGCAGACTGGCCACTGTAGTACATACACTCATTAAAATCCCCTTTTCAAAGCTTCATCCACGAATGACTTCTGTCGAGTAGAATGTCGACGTGACGAATCAGGAAGCAAGGGGAAGCACCATTTTTTGGTGCCTGACCCCCTGGCCGGGCTGCTTGACCCCAGATGACAAGTGTTCCTACTTAGGAAGGCAGTGACCAAGGCTGGTTCTAAAGACATGTGCTAAAAAAAATGAAACACATGTAATCTGTTCGTCATTTGACGCGGTTATATTTCGCTGGCTGCCTCCCTCATTCATTACCCCAAATTGGTCGTGTCGCAGAAAATTAGGTCGTCTGGGGAACATCAAACGGCTCTCTAGCTCTCTCACCCTCTCTCTCTCTCTCATCCTCTCTCTCTCTCTCTCTCTCTCTCTCTCTCTCTCTCTCTCTCTCTCTCTCTCTCTCTCTCTCTCTCTCTCTCTCTCTCTCTCTCTCTCTCTCTCTCTCTCTCTCTCTCTCTCTCTCTCTCTCTCTCTCTCTCTCTCTCTCTCTCTCTCTCTCTCTCTCTCTCTCTCATCCTCTCTCTGTCTCTCTCGCTCTCTCTCTCTCTCTCTCTCTCGCCCCGCCACATCCCGAGATGCAATTTGCACTTAAAAAAAGAAAAGCGATTTATATCGTCGACTCGGTAAGGAAGCTGTTGTGATTTCTGTATGGCTTCTCGTCCTGATTAATGCCGGCCCTGCTGCGCAGAGGCAATCGCATTCATTACCGACGGACGGAGGCACGCCATCCATTCACCCTCTGTCCATTTATGATCCCACGCCTCTGACGGCAGCGTTTAGCCCAGTCTAGCCTACTTTGACCAACACCATTAGCATTAGCAACAACCGCCGATTCCGCTGCTGATCTAATTAGCCGTGTTTACCTCCCTGTCTTGTTAGCTGGTTGATGTTGACGTTAGCAGGAAGAAGCGATTCAAGCGCCTCCACCCGTATCGACGGGAAAAGCCATTTTGGGGGTAATTGCCTCGCTGGTTGTACCTTATGTTGAGAACATTTCCCTCTGCGAAGAAGTCAAGAGTAGGGCCCCAGAGAGGCCCTTGGTTGAGGCTTTGTTCCCATGCAGACACGCTTGCACAGCGTTTAATAATTACATTAGCTGAGTAGATGACGTGCGTGGCGCTAGCCGGTTTGAATGGGCGGATACATATGTCCACATGAGGCCAAAGTTACCATTCTCATACCTTTTTGTTGTGCGTCCGTGAGCACTTATGGTAGTGTATTCATTTTTTTTCTTCATTTTATGTCTTTAGTACCCCCTGGAACCTGCTCATGTACCCTCCTAGGGTACGCATGTGACCAGTTGGAAATCACAGCTTGAGACCTTTATTCTCCTAGCGGCCATATTGGTTTAGTAGGGTAGGGGAAACCATGACAACCAACCGGAATCGATTCTAAATGCTACCTGGGTGGGGAAATGGAATTTAGAACGTAAACAACGCGTTGGGTTGTCGTGGTTTCCAATGATTCCAGAGTGTAGGAGGCTTCCTCACCCAACTAACCAATATGAACGCCATATGGGATGCAGCAGAAGGATATTGGTGTGTGTGTGTGTGTGTGTGTGTGTGTGTGTGTGTGTGTGTGTGTGTGTGTGTGTGTGTGTGTGTGTGTGTGTGTGTGTGTGTGTGTGTGTGTGTGTGTGTGTGTGTGTGTGTGTGTGTGTGTGTAAAGCCTTACCAGGGCTAGCCAGGAGCAGCTATTACCAGTCTGTAAAACAACTGTTCTCTCAAAGAGCCATGGTTGTTTCACTCTGGAGTTCTCAAATATGAAGTGATTTTGGCGGAGGGGGGAAAATAGATGAAGGCGTAAATTGGGTCTCAAGAGAGTGGGTGAAATCCAAACGGTGAATTTAGTCTGGTCTGGTTCGCGGTGAACGAGAATCGCAAAAGAGAGAAGATGTATTGTTTTCAGTGCAGCCATTTCTATCAAGACGCGACACAGAAGGCGAGGAAAACGATGGAAATCGGTGCGACACGAATCTTCGCGTTGATCACGGCAGACAATCACGAGGGAGAACTCGTGGGAGCGCGGTGACAGTAACCCCGGGAAGTGAGGGAATTGCACCCGCGGTCGGCGAACGCAGGATCAAATGGGGGAGCAGATGGGGTTCCAGAAGCCCGGGGTTCCAGAAGATGAAAGGAAAAAAGAAAAAACCCTAAGAGACGAGGGAAGTGGAGGAATGAAAGAGAGCGATGGAAAAGAGAAAATAAATAGTGAGGGTGAGAAGGAAAATCTAAATAATAAAGGGAGTGAGGAAGAGCGAGAGAAACTACTATTAAAATAATGAATAAAGAGAGAGAGAAAGACCACGCTACAGAGGGGCGATGAGGGGTCCTGTGACAGAGATAATATTATATCAATAACGATGGGATGGAGAAGCAGCCCCCCCAACCCCCCCCCCCCCCCCCCCGTCCTCCTGTGAGACGAGCCATGATGGACACCGCCCACTGACGTATAAATCAGAGGTGCTGGGAAGGGATTTCAGTGTTCTGCGTGCTGTCAGCCAGCATGCTAGGTAGCCTTGGGTGGTGCTTGTGGTGGGGTACAGGGATGGTGGTGGGTAGGGTGAAGGAGCTAGTTGTGATAGTGGTGGGGTGTGTGTGTGTGTGGGAGGGGGGGTTGGAGGCTGTACAGTAATTCTGGGGGTGGTTGGGTGTGTGTTTGTGTGTGTGGGGGGGGGGGGGGCGGCTGTACAATGATAGTGGGGGTGGAGGTGGTTGAGATTGGATGTGTGTGTGTGAGCTGTACAGTGATTGTGGAAGTGGTGGTGGTGTGTTTGTGGGGATGAAGGAGAGTTCAGTGATGGAGGAGAGTTCAGTGATGAGAGAGAGAGAGAGAGAGATGGGTCTGGCCTAATTTAGCGCTCCTGATGAAAAATGGACAGGAAAGTGCTTGCTTGGCTTGTCCTTCCACACCGCTCCCCTCTTTCCCCTCCTCCACCTCATTTCCCTCTTCCTGCAACAGCCCCCACCCCCTTTGCACTCCATCGCTCTCGTCTGGTTCACTGTTTCACCCTTTCATCCTCTCTCTGTCTGTCTCGCTCTCTCTCTCTCTCTCACCTCGCCACATGACTTTGACATAACTCACCCTTCATCCCACTCACGCCCCCTCCCCCACCAACCCCATGCCCCTCAAGTGCCCTGAATGGAAAGTAGACGCCCCCCCCCACCCCAACAACACACACACAGTCACAATTTTCCTCATGAAAATATATAGAAAATCAAATGGATTGTAATTCCACACTGCTCCTTTTTTTTACCGCCCTCTCTCCTGACCTTTGCAAGCTTCTTTCCTCCTCCTCCTCCTCTTCCTCCTTCCCTGCTGCTTCTTCATGCCCTCCTCCTCACCTTCACCCACCCCCCTCTGCCCCCACTTGTCCTTTAAGTTATAGCTTCCCCACTTCATCTCTCTCTCTCTCTCTCTCTCTCTCTCTCTCTCTCTCTCTCTCTCTCTCTCTCTCTCTCTCTCTCTCTCTCTCTCTCACCCTCTCCTATAGCGCATTCTCTGATTGGTCACGCCTTGAGCCTATCAATTTTTGTCCAATCTACTTATGTGTGAGTCTGGATATACACACAAACTCACACACATCTTTCATCACCCTCTCTCTGACTGTAAACGTTGCAAAAACGTTTCAAACCAATGGCAGTGTTTGCAACTTTAGTAGCATGGTGGAGTCCCGCCCATGCTCAGTAGGGTTTCAGTGAAATATGTACATGCCATGCTCCCTGACACAAATGCACACCTGCATAAACATGTGCGCGCGCACACACACACACACACACACACACACACACACACACACACACACACACACACACACACACACACACACACACACTCCTCATATAGGGCTTGTACATCACAATGCATCATGGGAGGTTTTGTTTGCAGTACTAATGCCATAATGAGAGGACTCAAGTGCGTTGTAGTCCTTTAAAATCCTAAATTGAGGTAAATATACCGTAACCTAGGCTAATGAAAACTTTGTTTGGCCGCGTCTCGCATCAGAAACTCTGTGGCATTTTCAAACACAACAATGTCTCCGCATAGTGACAAATAATTGACCAATTACTTACTGAGCACTGGCCAAAAAACCCTCACCACCAACTTAATAACTAACGTTCCTATGACCCGACGCTTTCGCAGCCTCTGGGGTCACTGCGATGGGACGTTGCGATGCACAATCCCTACACCTCCCTAATGCACAACATTGGAGAGTGGGGCTCTGACATTACAACTTAGCCCTATATCTGTTCAGGGCTCTCAAGTGAAAACAAAAGGGACCAGACCACTGCTGGTCTGCAGAACTCCTAGTAGGTTGCCAAATGCTGCACTAGAAATCCCCTTACTCTATCTATAGCAGAGTGGATGATATACAAATAAACGTTCACCACTCTTGCTCCCTGGAAACCAAAGAAGTCCAGGCAGGTAAACAGATTTATTTGTCTTCAAAATATTACTTTTCAGACACGTTTATATATATATATATATATTATTAAATTATTATATTATTATATTATATATTATATTATATACATCCCATACGTATATCAGTGTCTTTCACCGATGCACTGCAGAAAGAAGCCCATTCCTTTATACAAGAACCCTTGCATGCACTGCATGGGAATAAAAGGGTGGGGGGGGGGGTTCTGGAGGTCGAAACTCTCAGTAATGGCCTTGGGGCCGTCCAGGACGTGGTGGCAGGGAACAGCGAGTCCAGTGCGGTAATTGAGAACGGCAGCGCTATAATCCGGCAGTACCAAAGTCCACACAGCCAAACAAATATTGGCTCGCTGACCGCCCGAGAACCGTAAACCAACAAGGAAATTAACAAGTGTGTGTGTGTGCGTGTGTGCGTGCGTGCGTGCGCGTGTGTGTGTGTGCGTGTGCGTGTGCGCGTGTGCGTGTGCGTGTGTGTGTGTGTGTGTCTTGAGTGACTCGGGGGAGGGATGTGGCACTGCCATTTGACAGTGACGACGATCAAGAGGAGGGGGATATCACCAGCTGGAAAGCACAAGAGGCCGAAATAGAAAAGGTTATGTACCTAGAATCACTGGAGATGAAGTTACCTTTTTCAAGAAGAAGAAGAAATGTTCAAGGAAATTGCTTTGAGCGACGGTTAGTACACTGTGTGCCAGCCGTGCGTTAGCTTGTAGCAGGCTTCACGTCACAGCGATTGTGGGAAACGAGTGGGATATTAGTGGAAAGCTAACACAAGCCACTTCCTAAACGTTGCCGCCGCCACTCCGAGTGAATTCAACTGTAGCAAAAGTTAGGTCTCCTAGATTTGATTCCGATGTGGAAGGACAACATTGGCATGTGTTCAAATGGTGAATATTGTGAAGATGGGAACTAACCAAGGGGAGCCCATTTTTCATTTCAGGTGGTCCTGAAGCAACCCTTTTTCATGACCAACTGCGCTGACTATTAAACCTATAAAACTATAACCCGCACCTTTTGGTTAGCTTTGCTTTGTGTTTCTCCCGACACCCGTTAGATCTCACAACGTAATTGACTATTCTGCTGAGACCCAGCTACCGCTCCTGGCCTGGGACAGTCTTTTCCCCCCCTGCCGGGATCCACGCCACTTCTCTCGTTTGCGTCTGGCGCGGTCTTCGCTCGGATTGATGCGAACGATTTTGCGTTGGTGTCTTGGTTCTGTTTTTCTGATGCGGCCTCACACTTTTGCTTTCCCCATGTTTGTATCCGTTTGTATTTCTTTCTCGGTGGTATTTTTCCCCCCCTCAACACCAGGTAATGTGTTGGGTGTCTCGTCTCGTCCGTGCTTTTGCACTTCGTGGTTATTATCCCAGTACAAACGGTATGGATCGTTTGCACGGCCCGCCGGCCAACCAGTGCGGCCAACCGCCGGGATTCGTCCCAGCATGCCCGATGGCCAGTGCGCCACTGGTGCTGGGTCAGAATGCCCATCAGATGCCTCGCCAAGGCCGGTGACTCCTGCACAGCTGTGGGTCTCTGGGTGGGTGAAGGGTGGGTGAAGGATGGGTGGTGGTAGCAGTGAAAGGGAAGGCTTTGGTAGAATGGCAGGCAGTGCTGTGGTTGCCCAGGTAATCCTCGTTCCCCCACAATCCCCTCTGCCTGGGGCCGATAATGCGTCGACGCTCAGCGACAAGGACTCGCTCCCCTGCGAGACGTCTCCCTGTCTGATGGCTCATACTCTATGAAGACTTTGTGGGTGGGTGGGTGGGTGGGTGGGTGGGTGCGTACAGGTGCCCAGATATCCACTTGAAATGTCTCGTATTTTGGGTCTTTATTTCTTTCCCTCACTATTGCTT
>JACYXH010000537.1:350000-355000 GCA_026745465.1 Lota lota
AAGACTGTTGTGACCGGCAATGTGGTAGCTAGCTGCGTCTGTGAGCGTGTGTGTGTGTGTGTGTGTGTGTGTGTGTGTGTGTGTGTGTGTGTGTGTGTGTGTGTGTGTGTGTGTCTGAGCGCACCTGAACGAAAATAAGCTAATTGACAATCCTATGCTCTTTACCTTCACACCGTTGAAATGTGTGCCAATGACAGAACAAAGCCTTTTTTCCTCGTACCGTTCCACCTGTGTGAGTTAACATCGGTGTGCAATGGTGTGATGGCAAGAGTTAGCATATGGGTACTTAAATGTGTGTGATGTGTGTGTGTGTGATGTGCACACATCCAGTTGGTCTGGAAAGGAGACTTTATGTCACACATACAGTGACAATTTCAGAGACTGCAGAAGAAAAAGCATAAGCACTGAGGTAGTGTTTGGATAAATGCGATGTATTCTGTGTCGCCTCGCCGCGGGCCTGTGAATCCTATCACAGCGAGACTTTTCTCGTTAAAAGGTGTTTTTGATAATAAATAAACATTGTCCATTGTCTAATGCCAAACGCCCCACTGTCACCGGCAGCTGAATATTTTTAAATGAAAACAAATTAAACAATATCTTTATGCATGCCTTGGATTCATCTGCAGACAGTTTTTGCTGACAAGATATTCTTCCAGATTTGTATCCTTGTTACAGAGTAAACGTGGCTGATGTTGACGTTTTGTATTGTTAATGCAGATTAAATATGCCACAAAGGAACATTAGACGCAAATATTTACATATGTGCATGCTGGCTCGTGGTCATTCGTGTTATTCAGCGTTTGTGACACCAGATGCTATTTCTTTGAACTGATTCGAGCTAGTGGCATTCGCTCCGCACGTACCGCTGGAAAAAACACAGGAGCTGGCTAGCATCGCGGGCTAACGCTGTGCGTCCTTGACGACAGCGTTTCAACGGTCGCCGCGAGTGCGCGTGTGTCCGTTGAATGTGTGTTCAGCGTATGATCCCGTTTATAATCTGCCGCGAGCGTGGCATTGGCCCAGCCAGGGTTGGGGGTTTGCCACTGGCATATGGTGGCAAACCTGAAGCTAACCTTGCTGTAGCTTACCATGTTAACCACTGTTAGCATGCCACCATGCTAACAGCTGTTATTTGGTGAATGCAAAGTGTTTTGACCTGTCCTTGTGGAAATTGGTAGCGAACATCCATGGAACATCGCTTGCACACTTGGAGATTGCGGGGGGGGGGGGGGGGGGGGGGGGGGGGGGGGGGGGGGGGGGGGGGGGGGGGGGGGGGGTGCGGGGGGGGGGGGGGGGTGCACACATGGAGACTCTACGACCGGATGCTCGGCGCCTTCTCTGAAAACTAACGTGTACGGGAATGGGGTCTGCCTGGTCCGTTTCACCTCATTTCAATTTTAAGAAAGGACTTGTTTGTGTATACTTTTGCATTTAGCGTTCCCCGGGGATACAATATATTCCGTTCGATCGCACATTTACTGTAGCAGCGACTCAAAAGACGTCAGGTTTGTTCTTCAAAAGTCACGGTGAAAACCGAGAAATAGAACCAACGGTACACATGGAATATGGATTTACCAACACGTGTCTAATGAACGTCGTGCCGTTACTACTGAAACCATCGTTTCAAGCCTGCGCTTTTCCAGGTTCACACAAAAGGACTTGTTGCTGCGATAGTTATACAGCGGTTTGAAAACACCGCTGTATAACTCCCCCCGTTAACATCAAAAAAGCATTGCCCTCTCGACTCTGGGGATACAAAGTATATAACGTTGAGGGACTGAACTTGGACTGAACCCCCTGCCCCTCAGTCACTTGTTGTTTTGTCGCGAGCGAGCGTCCCCAATGCTTTCACTCTGTTCCCTCACATCCCTCTCCGTGGCTTCTCTGCGTGTTCATCCTCCTGCTGTGTTTCGCTCCCCTCTGTATCCATCGGCCCCTTTGACGGACTCAAAAGAATCCAACACGGATGGAGAGAAAAGGAGAGCGATAAACGACCGGGCCGTCGGACTAAAGGGAGTGCTCCCTCACACCCGTCTCCACCACTCTCCCTGCTCCTTTTGTCTCTCGCGGTGGTGCTCTTTGTGTCGCAGCTGGACCAAACCGGCGCGGAAGGTTAAAGAACGGGCAACAGAAAGAAGCACCGTGTCCACATCCTGACGAAACAAAATGAAGAACTCTCCGGAAGCCCTCAGAGCTTTTGGAAAGGACAGAAGAGGAGAGGAAGAAATACAAACGATAACAAAGGATGCGAATTGTAGAGATTGGCGCTAGTGTATATTTACACCTATTTTCAGTTTTTGGGGTAACTTGTTGTTTGCCATTTATATGAATGTATATTCTAGATATCGCCTGTACTTGCTGCTGTGGCACCCAGCAGTCTTATCATCCATAATTCATCCATCTATCGATACATCATTCATTCATCCTGCCATCCATCCATCTATCCATCAATCATCCATCCAGCTTAACACTGTGTCACGATTGGTCCAAACGCCTTAGATCCTCCTCTGACTTGCCACTCCTCTGACTTAAGAGACTACGTCAAAAGGTACTGGGTTCGATCCCCAATGCCCGCAGCCTAACCTGGGGCCTTCCTCGAGCAAGACACCTCTAGCCCCCTACCTGCTCCTTAATGATGTGTATCTTCAAAGAAACCTGCTCCAAGCTGCTCTGGATAGAACTCTCCTGGATAGGTTCAATTCCCCAATAATTATTCCAAGGACTAATTTCTATGATTATAATGTCGGCCCAGAAGCCTGCAGTGGAATGCATTACACACTGTATTAGCTTACAGTTTAATCGCTGTTGCTGCTCAATGCCTGCCTTCCAGTCGACATGCACAGCTGCTGTCTTTTAAGACCATGGCGGGTGTCCTGTAGTGTGTGTTTGTGCGTGTGTGTGTGTGTGTGTGTGTGTGTGTGTGTGCGTGCGTGCGTGCATGTGAGTGTGTGATTGATGGTTGAGCAAGGCGAGGCTGCACGGTTAGTAGCTACA
This sequence comes from Lota lota, assembly GCA_026745465.1. NCBI lineage: Eukaryota > Metazoa > Chordata > Actinopteri > Gadiformes > Lotidae > Lota > Lota lota. The sequence goes on from JACYXH010000537.1 coordinate 352,995, forward strand.
GATTGGCACAGCAGAAACTTGGCACACACACACACACACACACACACACACACACACACACACACACACACACACACTTCCCCGACAATACACAAAACGTGGGTAGAAGATTCCAGAGGAACAGTACATCACCGTTCAGCGGCATGGTGGCCAGGAAGTGATGTAAGCGCAGAGAGCAGAGAGCGTGCACGGCTGCGGAGAGCGTGCACGGCTGCGGAGAGCGTGCACGGCTGCGGAGAGTGTGCACGGCTGGACAAGGTGTCCCGGAGGTGCAGTAGTCCACAAGAAAGCTGTTGTTGCCTTCAGCAGATCCCGCCCACACACGCATACATAAGCACATGTACAGACACACACACAGTTCCCTATGTGTACGATAACACACACACACACACACACACACACACTCTCACACACACACACACACACACACAGACGAACACACCGGTTTCCCATAGGGGAAAAGCATGTACATGTACAATGTACATGCGCGTACAGACATGTGCATGCACATAGGCACATGTACACACGTGAGCGCGATCGGTCAGTTAACACAGGTGCAAAGACGCTCGTTAAATGATTGTACTCACACACACACACGTTTCTCTGTCTGAAATTCAAGTTTTTCGTCGTATGACTTATGGTTCTGGCTCCACGTGAAGTGTAGCTGTTTCTCTATTAGCATAGCATTACACAACTCATTGCTGTAAACAGTCAACACAATACAATACAAAAGAACGCAATACAATCGGGAAATAGTAGGATCCCTTAGGCCCAAACACACGCATAGATACTGTATCATCCAGGTCCGCATTTTTAATCACAAACCTTCAAAATGAGCACTTAATTTTCCCTTTGGTGATAAATTAAGTGCTCTGTCTATCTAGTTATCTTGATGAACCGTTACTTAATCGTTCGGTGTGGCTATGCACACACATTCATGCACAAAAATCTTATGATGCATAATATACACATCCACTTATTCATGTGCAGGTAAAGCCGTTCATTCACCCACAAACACACACACTTGAAATGATGCATACACAGATGTCTATGCAGGATAAATTGCATGCACACACACACACACACACACACTCACTCGCTCACTCACTCACTCACTCACACACACACACACACACACACACACACACACACACACACACACACACACACACACACACACACATTAATGCATTTAAATAGTGCATGCACAGGATAAAGCACACTAATATGATTAAGGGGTAATCTGCGATACATACATTTTGAAGGCTGGCCTGTAGTTCTCAACCATTCATTTCCCCTCCTTCAGGATTAATTAGAAACTTTTTTCGCAAAGCAGCACTTGGCTTAAAACAAAACCCCAAAAAAACTCTTAACCAAGGTTTCAAAATCTAAGCATTTATACAAGTGTCGGGGGAGGGTGAGATGTTTTATAGTTTCATATTTACAATAAGGGTACTTTAACTAACCATCAATTAACATTAGTAAATGCAGTAATAATCATTATTATATAGCATTAGCATAGCGGTTAGGATTTACGTTAGTAGCGAAGGGATGAGTTTACATGAACACCATTACTGACCATGAACCCGTGAATAAATGATTACTAGGCCATAAGTAAACCGTTGATTAAGTGTTAGGTAATGCTTATTACTGCATTAACTAACGTTAATGAATGGTTAAATAATGTACCCTTATGTTAAGAGTTACCTCAACTGCAACGCACTTGGTCTGGGCTGAGGGAGCGGCGCATAGGGGCTGAAATCTGCCGATGTTTCACCAGCCCCCACCGTACAGTCAGAGGAAGGCGGAGTAAGCAGGAGCTAAACCTCTGAAGTTAGCCTCGCGAAGCCAGTCCAAACCCCACGAGATCACCTCAGGTTTTGCCTCAGGGCATACGTCTGGAACCGGCTGGTGGGCCGAGAGAGGGTCAATAACTTAACGTTATTCCGGTCACGTCATTTCCATTCTCATACTTCCTAGTGTCTTTTTGAGTCACAAAGACCCCC
>JACYXH010000537.1:360000-395000 GCA_026745465.1 Lota lota
GAATGGAAATGGCTTCCAATACCCAAACTGATTAAAGGAAAATGTTGTGGCGTGAAGGGTCTACTTACCTTTTCATTTGCATGTTTAGGGTTAAAAATGCCTTCAGAATGTACCTGGGAGTGGGGTGGGGGGAGGGCTAAAATGGGGTTAAAGGTTAAAAGTTATAAAGGTCATTGTTTTTAGATCTATATGCCACATATACATCAGCTTCTTGAGACGCAAATGTATTCATGTACTTCCCTCATCGTTCTCCCAAAGTCATGCCAACAAAAGCAACACAAATCGCACTACTTAAATCCGAAATCCTATTTTCGTCATTGCCGTCTAGACTTGATGTAACCACAGATGTGTGTGTGTGAGAGTGTGTGTGTGTGTGTGTAAATCTGTTTTTGGCTTTGAATCATTTCATCCTCATTGCCCTTATGAATGAAACTTCAGTTGTCACCGTGCCGTGGTCTATTGTCGGACAGCAGTTTTCTTTCTTTCTCTAAATGAATGCTGAAAGCTGGAGCGATAACTCTGGTCCACTTCAATCACCGTAATCCAACCTCGGCTCTTCAGATACGGCCCGGCGAAAATAGACGCTACACATCACACACACCAGGCCACTAGAGTAGGAAAACCAAAGGAAAACATCTATTTTGAGCAGCAAAGGTGACAGTGGAGTGGGGGTTAAACCGCGGTGAAGTCCCCACAATATCGTGTTTTCTAATCTCGCAACACAAAGGCCTTCTTTTTCAAAGTGCCACGAGAGCCAGGGTGTGTTTTATGCTTCCGGTTGAATCCTCGGGGTTCAACATGACTGCCGGAAGTCGAACCGACAACCTGCCCCTCCGGTGCGCGTCGAACAAGCATTTCTTTTTTAGACTTCTTTATTTTTACAGTGTTTAACGTTACCTCGAGAAAAATGTATTGGCATCGAGCGCACACACACACACACACACACACACACACACACACACACACACACACACACACACACGTGTTAGGGGGTTGCATCCAAACAGGGTTTTGTTGACGTCCTCTCCCACTAAGTCTTCACCTGTCATGCTCGTCTGGTCTCGTGACCTTTCCTTGAATCTAACAAAGAATACATGGGAAGGAAACAGGATTACAGGAGGCTGGAATTGAACTGCATATGTTCCATTACTTTCCTTTGATGTAGGGACAACTATATCGGATATTTACAGTATTCATGCGCTATTTTCTCTCTCTCTCTCTCTCTCTTGCTCTCTCGCTCTCTCGCTCTCTCGCTCTCTCGCTCTCTCGCTCTCTCTCTCACATCCCCCACCATAAATAACTGCAGTCCAGGCATCAAACCAAAAGCATATAAGACCCTTTCTTTAATATATATATAAATATATATATATATATATATATATATATATATATATATATATATATATATATGAGGGAAATAAAGAGAAAATATGTGCTGTGTATAAAGTGAGAGAGGAGAGTTGGAATGAGGTATTGGCACTGCGTTTGTTTTGATTTGCATATTTGGAGCACTTGTGTGAATCAGTCAGCGCATGTGGGTAATTGTGTATGTAGCTGTGTGCGCATTTGTGCATGTCGCTGGCCTGCGGGGGTATCCAAGTGTGCGCACAAGCATATGACGCCGCCGTGTGACACTTGCGTGTGTGTGTTTTGGGCAGTGCATTTGTGTTGTCATTGAACTTGTGTGTGCGTGTGACTATGCATGTGTGTGTCTATGTATGTGTGTGTCTATGTATGTGTGTATATATTGGTGATATGTGTGTGTATCTCCATGTGTGTGTCTGTATCCGTTTGCATGTGCATGTGTGCCTATCCAGGTGTTTGTGTGTTTACGTGTGTGTGTGTGTGTGTGTGTGTGTGTGTGTGTGTGTGCGCGGGCGCGCGCGCGCGTGTGTGTGTGTCCCTCAGCGAGCCCTGCTGAGTTGTGCAACAGCGCGCTGCAGTGCTGTCACTGCGCCAGCCTCAGTCTGCATTATTTATCCGCCTGCAGACTGATCCCTCCCAACAGCACTTCACCATGGTAACCGACTCCACACACTCACACACACACGAGCAGAGCGCAGAGAGATGGAGAGAGACGTTTGGAGAGGTGGCGCCACGTCAACAATCGCACAGCCGACCTTAGCCTTGATTTCACCTCACAAAAATGTACCCTCCATCTTAGTGCTTTTCAAAACCAACGGAGACCGAGGGAGAGACTCTTTAGGAGCTTAGGCAGAGCTTATTCTCTTGGTCCCCTTTCCTCCCCTTCCCCTTCACCGCTTGGTGTAAGCCGGGCACTAGATAACAACCAATAATGGTTTTTCAATAAGGGAGCCACTCCCGGATTATGACAGAGGGGGAGAAAAAGCAGAGGCGGCCTTCAGTTGGTATTTGAGTCCAAAGTGCTGGGTTCACATGGACCGCTGGTCGACTGATGCCGCCGTGCTTTCAAAGTCGGCCCTGGAAAGGGTTTCAGAAATTCGTCGGACGATGGAAAGGACCTCGATTAGTCATCGGCTTTTACAACCGCCACTAGCGCTACTGGTGCTGTGACTGCACTTTGAGGTAGAGCCACTATTGGTTTTCTAGCTAGTTGAATAAACAGAGTCCACGTTCTTACCGATGAGTCATTTAGCAGACGCTTTGACCCCGAGCGACCAACAGTGAACTGCCTGCAAGCGTTTGAGCGGGGGTGGGGGAGGGGGGGGGGGGGGAAACCGAAATGCAGACAGTGCACGGCGACAAGTGCATTAAGGTATAGGGACGTGTGTCTGTGTATTTAAGTGCAAGTTAAATAACCTTTTACCCTCGTTCTTATTACGTGTCATTACCGCCCACTCTGAAAAATATGTAATTAACGCCCACTCTGGAAAAAGGGTCTATTACCACCCACTGCTCCCCGCAACGTAGAGAATATAGATGAGGGCCCTCTCAGCCAGTAACTCCATCGAGGGGTCCTGACGATCGCCGATGTTCCACTACTCGACTGGCACGACGCGCTGCAGAGCGGTACGATCACTGTGGCTTAAAGAAAAGAAGAGGAAGAAGGCAAACAGAGCCTTTTAAAGACGGTGGTGAAACTCTGTGCTGCCATCTCGTTTCGCCGAAATCCACAGGACTCACGATGTGTCTGGTGGACATTGATCATGACGCCCAAAAAAAACCAGAAGAATTAGAACTAGGAGATTTAAACTAAAGGAAACGAAAAGTATGAAAATGGGTTGGTCCAAGATACTTGATTGACTTCAATTGGTTAAGAATGGTGGTCGTACTGAATACTTACTTTACCAAGGGCATTCAGCACATGTGGAGGGGCTATGCAGCTTCTTCTAACAATGCTTTACTTCTTTAACAATACTATTAAAACATACCCTGCACTCCAAACAGCTGTGATTTGAAAGTCCCTTTTCGCTAAGTGAACCAGGTGAACATCCATCCGTGTTTTGCGTGTTTTGACTTGCTGTTATGCTGTGAATGTTTTGCTTCTGTCATGGGCACACTGAGGCAAATCCCTAAGAATGAAGTTGCATGGTATGATAAAGCAGTGAATCCTTTGAAACTCTCATTCGTCTGTTGTTGGATGATGTGTGTGGGGGGGAGGGGGGGGGGGGGAATCATGTTAGAAGCAGTTTCAAGTTGTCTGAAAATAGAGAGAGAGGGCCTGATAATGGTCACTCTGCAGGAGGTGACCGATGGCAGGCGAGAGTGCTCTGACAGGGCTTTTTCTTTCTTTTCAATCCTTGATCGAAAAGCACTAAGGATGGAGGCAAAAATCTAACATGTTCAACGGTTCACCTTTGATTGTTGTCAAAAGTTTACGGACTTTATGCGCATACTCGCTCAGCGGACCTGGGTCGGGTAAATCTGTGGGAACGTACGCAAAGTCAATCCGCACCGCCCACCGACTTAAAACCTGTCTCCCTTTTCACTTTGCTACTTCCTCTTGGCAGTTCCCATTCTGTTCCATTTTATTATTTATATTTAATTTTTTGTCTCCCCCTGTTCCAGTGTGTGTCACGGCGACACCTCTAAATGGCTCCAACGTAGTATTTGATATTTCTTTGGTGGGTTCTCAAAGGTAACATTTACCCGGGTGTACCACTGTGGGATTTAGAAAATGGGAATGTCACTTAAAAACCGCCGAGCGTTTATCAGAAGCCTTGTCATCGGGGCGAAAACAGCTGCCTGGCGCGCGTTGAGTGCATTTCCTGTAGATTACGGTTGCACAAAAACAAATGCTACAGGGACCCTTTGTGTTTCCTCAGTGGCCTCCGTGCACTGAAAGTCTAGCCACCAATATAGCTTTTCTGCTTTTGCTCCCCCTTAGGTTTAGACGGCAGACAAACGGAAATTGTCAATTGAAAATAGTCCGTTCTGAAGATACAGCGCAGAGGGAACGCCGAGACAGCGCTAAAGTGACATTAATCCATCCATTAGCGGTGGAAATCAGACAATTGGAGAATGTCAGCTGCTCAACAAGAAACAACGATTTTATCGTCCTTGGGGTCAAATCAGTGAAACGATGTCGCGGTACTGATCCACTACAGCGAGCCGTAGCTCAACATTCAACATGAGCCTAGAACTGAACCCATAGGCACACCACACCTGATTGGGGCAGTCGAGGATAAAGAGCGACCAAGTTTGACACAGATGAACACGAAAAACTTGCCCAGCGAGTGTCTCATGCTGAAGACAAACTGCAGATTTAATGAACAAGCAAGTCACCCTGTCATCGATCCCGTTACCGTGACCGTTGTCTTTCAAAGCCTCGTTCCCTCAAGGTTGTTCAGCGCCGCCTTTGAAAGGCAAACAAATGAGTTCCATCTGCGTACAGTGACCTCGTCCCCCCATGCCTGACCACTGGTCTTACATTCTCCCGCCATCGTCCACCTCTGGAGGCCAGAGGATGAGGGAACCGGGAATGAGAATAGACAGGCGGTGATGTCATTACCTTATCGCTCAATTGTAAAAAATAAAAAATATGAGTCTCCTTCGATCGGGTAATTAAATGAAATCCTAGCGTTCTCTAAGTGTGCCGTGAGTTCAGTTTTTCCTTTCACTGCCTTCATCTCCCAGCACTCACCCCCTCACACACAGAGAGAAAGAGAGAGAGAGAGAGAGAGAGAGAGAGAGAGAAAGCACGGCCGGGAAGCACCTGTACTCACTTCAGAGCTCAAACCCCCCCCCACCCGACAAAAGGGCTGTGTTATAGCAGGGGGGGGTGTCTGTTACTGACAAGCCCCATGCTCCACCTATGGTGGTAGAAGGTGGTGGGGGTGGTAGAGTTGTTTTGAGGACCTGGGAGAACTGGGAGGTAAACAGCCTGCTGTCTTTCCCTCCAGAAATGGGAAAAGACGCTGAGTCATGGCAGCAGATACCCTGCGGCCTCCGACGTTTTCTGCTGAGTAAGTGTTGCTGTTTCCGTGAGATCAACAACAACAACAACAACAACAACAACAAACAAGTGGGGGTGTGGTGGTGGGGGGGGGGGGGGGGGGTTTCCAACTGCTGTCTACAAATGGCTCATTTGATCGCTTCTCACCTCCAGTATCACATCCCCGGGAAATAAAAAACAATTTCCTCTCCGCCGTGGCGGAGCATCAAATCAAAGCCCTCTCTCGGATGATTCGTCAGGCGAGCAACAAAGCACCGGAGCGCGCCATCACCTCGTCTGACGTGCAGAAGAAGAAAAGGCTCTCTCTCATCCCTCACGCCACCACACGCCCCCCCTACCCACCCCTACCCACCCCTGCCCCTCGTGTTTGCAATCTGGCTGCGGGACCAAAGTCGGACCCCCCATGTAGGTAACAGATGGACACCTTTGACAGACAGCAGAAAACCACACTGACAGACGGCCGCTGCGTCCCACTGCGTCCCACTGCGTCCCACTGCGTCCCACTGCGTCCCACTGCGTCCCACTGCTTCCACGCTGTGTCCCACTGCGTCCCACTGCGTCCCACTGCGTCCCACTGCGTCCCACTGTGTCCCACTGCGTCCACACTGCGTCCCACTGCGTCCCACTGCATCCCACTGCGTCCACACTGCATCCCACTGCGTCCCACTGCTTCCACGCTGTGTCCCACTGCGTCCCACTGCGTCCCACTGCTTCCACACTGCGTCCCACTGCGTCCCACTGCGTCCCACTGTGTCCACACTGCGTCCACACTGCGTCCCACTGCGTCCCACTGCGTCCCACTGCTTCCACGCTGTGTCCCACTGCGTCCCACTGCGTTTGCGTGTCCTCTCTCCTGTTGTAAACCGTTGACTGTTGTGAGTCCGTGGGCGTCTGTGAGTGGGTTGCTTCTTGGCTAGTTTCACAGGGCCTTGGTTAGCTTCATAACTGGTCTACAGATGTCCAGTGCAATACAAACGTTACACACCAGTAAATACAATAAGCAGTACGTCACATATAAAAACTAAAACATCATAGAAATATATTCCATGACGTTTTTTCTGAATCTAAAACGTGTGTATGTGTGTGTATACATATAATTTGTATTATTATAATATACATACATATAATAGTATATATTAAATGATACATACATACTACTATAACATTAACAATTTAGTTTGTAAATGTAGCACTTCACATTTATTTAATATGTATATAAATGTGTATTATGCATGTTCTTTCGTATGTCTCCATGTGTGTGCATGTGAGAGGACAGACTGTGCGCGTGCTTGTCATCATCACCCACGACATGCTGACCTGCTTGTATTTGGGCTAGGATTGTAAATCCCACGTGGGGCCGTCGGCCGACGCGACGCTATCGACGCGACCTTTGAGGTCAACTCATTGTCATCGTCTCATCAAAGCGTCTTTTTTTCTTTTTCTTCTCTCCATTCGTCTGTCCGACAGCATTACACTGCAACATCACTTTCCTGGCGTGTAAACACACACACACACACACACACACACACACACACACACACACACACAACACACACACACACACACACACACACACACACACACACACACACACAGAGACAGGCACCTCATTTGCATAATTTCCAATTTCAATATTGACTCGGCTTCAGACCGCCTCTCATCGAGCGGAGAGGTGTGCACGTCCGCAGCACTTTCGCAGAGAAGCTCAGGAAATCGTAACGTTGGCATTAACGCTTAACTCAGGGAACCAAATCCTCGCTGTTCCCTCTGAGGCTGAGGAGTTAACAAAGGCTGCGTCTTGTGCCCACCGGTAGTACCTTATCTCGTCTGTGCCTGACTTTCTCTCCCTCCCGCCCGCCCTTTCTGCTCCGTTCTCCCCGTTCACTGACAACGGCAGAGGGACAAATAACGGCCATGTGAGGTGACTGAAGCGGGGGGAGATCATTTGTAAGGTAGATGAGCCCTCCCTCCCTCCCTCCCTCCCTCCTCTATTTATCTCCATCCATCTATCTCTCCATCTGTGGCTCACTCTGCGTCTCTCTCGTCCCCTCCTGCTTTGTTCCTTTCTCTCTCCCCCTTCTTTCTCTCTCTGTTTATCTCACTCGCTCTCCCCCCCCCCCGTTCTCCCTATCTCTCTCTCTCTCTCTCAATCTTTCTCTCTCCCTCTTTCTTTTCAACGATGCCGCAACGTTTTCGCCATCACGATGCCAAGGGCAGGTAGATTACATCCGTGTGTGCGTGTGCGCGTGTGTGTGTGTGTGTGTGTGTGTGCGCGCGGGTGTTTGTGTGTGTGTGTGTGTCTGTGCGCGGGTGTTTGTGTGTGTGTGTGTGTGTGTGCGCAGTGACTAAAGTTTTCTTTTGTAATCTGAAGGAACATATGATATCCCTGAACGTTGCTCAGCCAGGGTTGGTGTATGGGGTGAGAGGGTGGGGTGTTGGGTGGGGGGGGGGGGGGGGGGGGGGGGGGGGGGGGTAAGCAGGTAGAAAGACATGACCTTGATGGGTCTTCACCCCAGCAAATGTCACGTGGCTGAAATCCAACCAAAACAACACCACCTTATCGCAGTTTTTAGTTTAATGTCTTCAAACTTGGTTTTTGGTTTAATGTCTTCAAACGTGGATTCACTTCAGCATCGCAACACACACACACACACACACACACACACACTAGTCAGCATCGCAACACACACACACACACACACACTAGTCAGCATCGCAACACACACACACACACACACACACTAGTCAGCATCGCAACACACACACACACACACACACACACACACACACGGGTATAAGTAACGTTTTACTCATGCACAGTGATGGGTGGACTGAATGCTGTGCTGAAAAAGATCAGCATAGCATTAGCATTAGTCATTAGCTCTTGTTGCGCTCTGTCAGCGCGTTTTAAAAACGGTGCTTTAACAGTCGAAGGGACGAGGAGCAGAACCAGGAGGTCTTTCACGGGTCTTCAAGACAGGAATGGTGCACATAACAGCACGGTGGTGTAAAAGATCACCAATAGAATAAAGAAAACACAAATAGAAGAGTAACAGGAGTATGAGAGTAATAAAAACTCAGTGTTGTGCTAGCGCAGACCCATTTTATCATTTCTTAATCTTCTAATCATTCGTTTTATTATTTATATTCATCGTTTTATATATTTATTTGACGTTATTTTATTGGTGTATTACATTCACTCTTTTTGCTTTCATTTCTATTTGATTCACTAGCATGCGTGTAGCGTTGCCTGTTTGCCCAAGACAAAGTTCAGCAGTCCCCTTTTCTTTCCTGGGTCCACGCTGAATAAAAGGCCAGAATACTGGAGCAGCTGAGGCGCCAGACTCACAACCAAAAGGTTGTGCGTTTGATCCCCAATGTCCGAAACCAAGCCTCCTTGAGCAAGACCTGACCCCTACATGTTCCTCGGAGGACGAGGAGTTCACTGTCAGTTCTTTGGGAGAGAAACATCACAGGAATCAGTAAAGGATCTGAAAGTGATGGAAACAGGATCTAAAAATGTTAAATAAACATAACAGATCACCGAGGGATGTATCCGCTGAACACCGAGGTATCTTGCCAGGAAAATGTCAAAAAGTATAATAATATATGTACAGAGTGTGTGTGTGTGTGTGTGTGTGTGTGTGTGTGTGTGTGTGTGTGTGTGTGTGTGGATGATGGCTGGTTGAGGCAGCCTCACCTGGCCTGAGTCAGACTGATTGGACTCTGGGGTGAGGCTTAAACCAGCCGTCAAACACACTCATACACACAATTCTTACTTCTTTTTTTTTTTGCTATATTATTATGTATTTTTTTACATTTTGTGACGCTTTCAATATTGAAATAAAAACATGCTTTGGTGGTTTAAAAACAAAAGGAAAAACGCAAATACACAATCTGCAATTCAGGTGTGTAACCGGGTACATCTTTTCCACCCAGACACCCGGAAAGTCGTTTTTCACACTGAATTATCAACACAGAGAGGTTGGAAAATCGATGTCCATATTTTAAATAAAGGAAGGGCCTTTTGCTTCTTCCTTGCAACAAAGAAGTGGATTGTTTGTCGCGGAAGTGGGAACCCAGCACGGCTTTCTGGGGGTAATAAACCCACAGAAACATGTGATGACAGGGCTTTAGGGATTGGACTGAGGTGTCGTACATTTGATCACTCCTTAATCTTCTAATCATTCGTTTTATTATTTATATTCATCGTTTCATATATTCATTTGACTTCATTTTATTGGTGTATTACATTCACTCTTTTTGCTTTTATTTCCATTCTATTTGATTCACTCCTGTTACTCTTCTATTTGTGTTTTCTTTATTCTGTTGGTGATCTTTTACACCACCGTGCTGTTATGTGCAGACCCGTGGAAGGCCTCCTGGTTCTGTTCCTCGTCCCTTCGTCTGTTAAAGCCCCGTTTTTAAAACGCGCTGACAGAGCGCAACACGAGCTAATAGCTAATGCTAATGCTATGCTGATCTTTTTCAGCACAGCATTCAGTCCACCCGTCACTGTGCATGAGTAAAACGTTGCTTATACCCGTGTGTGTTTATGTGTGTGTGTGTGTGTGTGTGTGTGTTGCGATGCTGAAGTGTGTGTGTGTGTGTGTGACTGTGTGTGTGACTCTGTGTGACTGTGTGTGTGTTGCGATGCTGAAGTGTGTGTGTGACTGTGACTGTGTGTGTGTGACTGTGTGTGTGTGTGTGTGTGTGTGTGTGTGTGTTGCGATGCTGAAGTGCGTGTGACTGTGACTGTGTGTGTGTGTGTGTGTGTTGCGATGCTGAAGTGCGTGTGACTGTGACTGTGTGTGTGTGTGTGTGTGTTGCGATGCTGAAGTGCGTGTGACTGTGACTGTGTGTGTGTGTGTGTGTGTGTGTGTGTGTGTGTGTGTTGCGATGCTGAAGTGTGACTGTAGTGAAGGTCACAGGTTCCCATTACACGCACCATCTGTCCCATCCTCACGACCATCTCTGCTCCCACGGGGCTTGGCGCTGTGGGAGTTGCTCCTCGCATTAGTTAACCAGCAACACACGGGGCGGGGGGGGGGGGTCTGTCCGTCTATAAGTATGTCTGTCTGTCCGTCGGCTTGTCTGTATTTCTTTCCGTTTGTCTTTGTTTCTGTCCGTCTGTGCATTTAAATGTCCGTTAATACATTTGTCTGTAAGTCTATAGATCTGTTTGTCTGTCAAATAGATCTGTCTGTTTGTCTATAGTTGTCTGTTTAACAGTCTGTATTTCTGTCTGTAGGTCTATACATCTGTCTTTTTGACCGTCTGTATTTCTGTCTGTCTTTCTGTCTGTAGATCTGTCTGTTTATCCGTCTGTTTATCGGGCAATAGATCTGTCTGTATTTCTGTCTCTTTCTTTCTGTCTGTAGATCTGTCTGTTTAACTGTATTTCTTTCTGTCTGTCTATAGGTTTGTCTGTGTCTGTCTGTCTGTCTCGGTCAACATGTCCGTATGTCTATGTATCCATCAATGTGTCTGTGTATCTGCATCTATACTGATGGAACTGTGTCTTTCTAGGTCAGTCGGTCTATCCTTCTGTCTGTCTGACAAGCCGTAGGCTAATCTCTTAATAAGCAGAGATTAAATGTAGGAAAAAATAGAATGTTTCTGATGATTACTGGATGCATGAATTGGAGGCGTTCCAAATGTTAATTTTTCTCTATTTTCCTCCCTGCTTGTTTTAGCACACTGTTCCAAATCCTTCCTTCTCAACAGCAGTGACGGCTGGGAACGATGACGTTTGGTTGACATTTGGCAATGCGCTTGGAAACCATTGGTCCTCTCCTCTTCCCCCCCACCCCCCCCCCCCCCCCCTTGGTTGCTTAGCAATGACACTCGAGTTTACATGTCCCAGACATTGCAAGTTTGCATCTGAAGTCTTTTCACTATTAAGAGGTGTGTGTCTGTGTCTGTGTGTGTGTGTGTGTGTGTCTCTGTGTGTCTCTGTGTGTGTCTGTGTGTGCGCACTATGCCATGTGCTTGTCTCACCGGAGGCCTCTATTTAGATTCCTGGGCCTTCTTGAGATTCAGCTGTGATCTGCTCTCCCGCCCTTGTGTCCATTCATTTATTGATTGATTTATTGATTGATTTATGTATGTATTTATTTGCAGCAAGGAGCGGTGCGCTGTGGCATGCGTGAAGGTTGTTCTGGGGGGGCTGATCTGGGAGTAAACAAGGTGTGTGGACACCGTGTGTGGACACCGCGTTCAGTATTGACAAGTGGAGGTGACCCCGCTGAGCTCTCTCTGTACAACATGGGGAACTTTCAAATGGGGGGGGGGGGGGGGGGGGGGGGGCGGGGGCGGGGTAGGGGAGTGGGGGGCGTGGGTGTGTTCTAGTGTCGTGTGTAGTGGTCATAGCGAGGGCGGCAGTGATTCCTAACCTTTTAGGGTATGTGTCTCCATTCGTCGGTCAGAAACGATGGCAACACTTTATAATAATGTGCGGCCATAAGTCATTTACAAGAAGCCATTAGTTCAGGATGAAGTTGTCAAAAACCAAACATTAATTTAGAAGCCCATTGTTCTATTTTTTTATTATTTCTTTAGTGTGGCTTCACAACTGACACGGGGTGCATTTACCGGTGCTGTGGGTAGGATTTAAGAGCTCCTATTTGAGTGTAATTTGTTAGAAGTATCCTAGCCACCCGTCAGCCATTTGTGAGTTAAAGGCTCTGTGTGAATGGCTGTTTCTAGTTGACCGCCTGCCACTGTATGAGACAACTGAGATTTTAAACCGCTCCCGGCTCATTTCTGACCAATCAGGGCATCTCTCCCCTGACTGGTTTGAGGCATCCATCAATCGTGCTTCTCTTCCGGTCGTCGCACCTCTCGCCTTTAAGACGAAGAAAGAAAGAAACAAAACAGAAAAGCACCACGCCGACCACAAAGTCGTGTCTCCTACGTAGCGCGTCGGCCCGTATCTCTTTCAAACCGCCGTGTCGTTCCTAAAGCCTCGGCGACAGGCCCTTGACAGTCAAACAGAGAGAACAGCGACAGGCCCTTGACAGTCAAACAGAGAGAACAGCGACAGGCCCTTGACAGTCAAACAGAGAGAACAGCGACAGGCCCTTGACAGTCAAACAGAGAGGAACAGCTTGACAGTCAAACAGAGAGAGAACAGCGACAGGCCCTTGACAGTCAAACAGAGAGAACAGCGACAGGCCCTTGACAGTCAAACAGAGAGAACAGCGACAGGCCCTTGACAGTCAAACAGAGAGAACAGCGACAGGCCCTTGACAGTCAAACAGAGAGAACAGCGACAGGCCCTTGACAGTCACAACAGAGAGAGAACAGCGACGGCCCTTGACAGTCAAACAGAGAGAACAGCGACAGGCCCTTGACAGTCAAACAGAGAGAACAGCGACAGGCCCTTGACAGTCAAACAGAGAGAACAGCGACAGGCCCTTGACAGTCAAACAGAGAGAACAGCGACAGGCCCTTGACAGTCAAACAGAGAGAACAGCGACAGGCCCTTGACAGTCAAACAGAGAGAACAGCGACAGGCCCTTGAACAGTCAAAAAAAAAGGCAGGGGGGAGGGAAGATGCCCTTGACAGTCAAACAGAGAGAAGAGTGAGAGAACAGCGACAGGCCCTTGACAGTCAAACAGAGAGAACAGCGACAGGCCCTTGACAGTCAAACAGAGAGAACAGCGACAGGCAGACGGTGGCAGCGGCAGCTGCTCACACGCTCACCGCTTGGAAAACGACCAAAAGACACCGGGGGGGTTGGGGGGGGGGGGGGGGGGGGGGGGAGGGGGGGGGGGGGGGGGGGGGGGGGGGGGGGGGGGGGATGGGGGGGGGGGGGGGGGGGGGGGGGGGCATGCCCTTGACGTGACATGTAGACAATGAAACATGCGTTAGCCGCGCACTAGCCTCAGAATCACGCTCGTGGGCAGAGTCCCGTTCTTTCCTTCTCTTCATTTTTTGAGAGAACCACGCACGCACGCACGCACACACACGCACACACACACACACACACCACACACACACACACACACACACACACACACACACACACACACACACACACACACACAACACACACACACACTAGATTTAAATATATAAAATGATCTGGTGTGTGTGTGTGTGTGTGTGTGTGTGTGTGTGTGTGTGTGTGTGTGTGTGTGTGCATATGAGACATTCAGAGAGAGAGAGAAAGGAGGAGGGAGAGAGTGTTATGTCTGTGTCAGTAGTCGTGGTACAAACCGTGCCAGTGAATCACTGAAAGTGATAACATCACCAGTACCCATGAAATTCCCTTTTCGTGTGTGTGTGTGTGTGTGTGTGTGTTAAATGTCTAAACAGGCGTATGGCCACAGTTGAGGTTAGTTGTGTGTTTCCCCGCGCCCCTCTGCTGTCGCAAATAATTAGGCTGATGGCCTCTGTGTGTGTGTGTGTGTGTGTGTGTGTGTGTGTGTGTGTGTGTGTGTGTGTGTGTGGCCTTGTACTCGCCAGCGAACCGTTCTATACCTGACTCGGTTTATTTTCGGTCTTTATTTTTACTTCTTCTTTCATGTTCTGCTAATTTGACGTATCATTTATATTTATATTCCAAAATATCTCTCTCTCTGTCTCTGTCTCTGTCTCTGTCTCTCTCTCTGTCTCTCTCTCTCTCTCTCTCTCTCTCTCTCTCTCTGTCTGTCTCTGTCTGTCTCTGTCTCTGTCTGTCTCTGTCTCTCTGTCTCTGTCTCTCCGTCTCTGTCTCTCTCTGTCTCTCTCTCTCTCTCCCTTACCTTTATTCCATTGTTATTACTTTTTTTTCCAGCTGCCCTGCACGACGAGGCAGGAAAAAGGAGAAAAAGCTTGAAAGTAAATGAATAAATAAAACACAGTCCCTGAGTAAACAGAAGCAAGAGCTAATTGAGTGTTATTCGTGCTGACAGGCTGAGAGGGGGAGGAGACTGATGACATCACACACACAAAGTCATCACTGTAGGCAGGTGGAGAGCTCTGCTTCGAATGCCTCGCGGTGAGCTTCACCTGGGTCATTTAATTTTTCCTTCCGTGTTTCGAAGGATTTGTTTGTTTGTTTTTTCTCACAGTTTAATAGTTTTATTACTCAAGAAAAAAGGTTTAAAACATCTTCTAAAAGGAATACGTGTAAGAAGTTCTTCAGCAAATGAAAGGATCTTGATTAAGAACATTCTTAGGAAGTTTGCAAAATGTCTCCTTATGAAACTTCTCAAGCCTTATCTTAAGAATCTGGCCCCAGTAAATGTTTTGGCTGGGGCCAGAATGGACCCAGAGTTGCAGTTCATTTAATGTCATCCATTTGGATATCATTAGAGTACTGGCTGCCCACCAGCCGAACCAATTAGCACTAGATACAACATTAACATCTGTCTTCTGAGGAACCACACCAGGCCAGGAAGTTTGAATCGCTGCATTGCATTAGCTGGGAAGGATGGCTTCCGAAAATCCTCAGGGCTCAATCCGAATCCCGGGATCACATTTTACAAGTGTTGGATCCCTTAGATGTCAGTTTGGGATTATGTCAAACACTACCAACGTGAGGTGGGAAGTTTGTTTGGGAATCAGCGCTCGCGTCCTGACGTGCCACAGCGACATACTTTTTGCCGTCTACCCTTTTCACACTTGGCTCCTTCCTAACAAGGCTTTCCCACAGTCTATCCTCGTTTTCAGAGAACGCCGCTGGCTAGTTTTCCCGTTTCCGACTCAGGGAATATTCCGGGATGATCGTGCCTTTGGAACGTGTCCATGTACAGTGGTTCTTTTGAGTTGTGGAAATGTGTAACGGGGCATCTTGCATGGCTGCCAAAATCCCAAGGAGAACTCCCCCATATGTGGTGTTCATTTGGGAGAGGAGTAGGGAACAGGTACAGTATGTGGGGGGGGGGGGGGGGGTTTAAGGATGTGGAACAGTGGAGAAGGAAGAGAAAAACCATTAACCGAGGCAGGGAACAGGAAGACAAGTAGGAGTCTCATAGGGTTTTTGTTTCCCAGGGCAGGAAAGTGGGTCAAACTGATTCCAAGAAACACGCCAGATATATAACATCGGAAGAAACCTAAAACTTCCGGGGGTTTGTTGGAAAACTGGAGGAAAACTCAATATTTACAAAGCTGACATATAAGAAAACGATCACATATTCTCGCAATGGTGTTACGTTTTTTTCAATATTTTGGTGAACACTTTCATCGGATCACACAACGCTCTGACTGCATGCGTCTAGTCGAAGCCCACCTTACCCCGGCGATTGAGCGAGACAGGACCACTGAATCTTTCCAGCGATTAGTAAAGAGATACTTTTACTACAAGCAAAGTTATAAATCCTCTGGCCCACTTAGGGGTCACGACCCTGGATTGGAGAACCGCTGCAGTAGCAGTTTGTTTTCTAGCTACCCATCACTTCAAGGGTTCTTGCATGGCACCGCATTAAAACCCAGCCGTTAGTAAACTGCCTCAACCCGGAACAACAAAGGCGTCTCCTCTTTCTGAGGGATTGTGTAACTCATTTCCTGGACAACTTTTCTGTTTACATATTTATAATCCAGTGGATGAGGATAACCGGTTTCAGCTACAAATCAATAAATCGTTGAACTGTGTGTTTCCAAGAGGGGAGGAATCAAAGTCATTACCAAATTCATCAATTCAAATGTGGATAAGGCATGCACCTAGTGGGTGTTTTGGCCCAGCAAAGTGTCACCTGTGGAGATACAGTGTAACATATTTCTGGAGACAATTAAAAGGGAAGTGGTGTGTGTGTGTGTGTGTGTGTGTCTGTGTGTGTGTGTGTGTCTGTATGTGTCTGTGTGTGTGTGTGTGTCTGTGTGTGTGTGTGTGTCTGTGTGTCTGTGTGTGTCTGTGTGTGTGTCTGTGTGTGTGTGTGTGTGTCTGTGTGTGTGTGACTCCACACAATGTGGTGTGTGGTAAGCCATGCCAGCTGGGGGTGCTTTTAAAAAGCGGAATTGTTCAAATTCTGTGTCCGATAATCACAACCAGGAACTATCTGTTTGTATACCGTTGTGTGTGTTGTGCAGTCTGTGTGAGGGAGACCACTAGCAACGATTGGATATTCAACATGAATAATAACAAGCAAACATATTGGAGATGATGACAACTATTTCCCACTTCCATCCCATAATTCAATATGTGTTTGCATCAAACACACAATGAATTCATCTTCAAATGTTTTGGGTTGTTAATTTCTGCGTGCTGAGGCATCTGATGAATAGAAATGCATATTGGGATTATTATTCTTGCAATGTTTGTGGAATACTCTACTCAGTTTGTTTTCTTTATCTATATTTGTATGTTTTGTTTTATCTTTTTGGAGTGAATTGTGTGTGTGTGTGTGTGTGTGTGTGTGTGTGTGTGTGTGTGTGCGCGTATGCATGCCCGCGTGTGTGTGTGTGTGTGTGTGTGTGTGCCTGACACCCAGTCCACCTGTGTGAGGTGAGAGTGTTTGGAAGGCTCCAGTTGGAGAGAGAGTAATTGGTTCAGAAAGGGCTCCATAAGGATGATTGGACAGAGAGAGAGAGGTGTAGGGAGACAGAGAGAGAGGAGAGAGATGTAGGGAGACCAAGAGAGGAGAGAGATGTAGGGAGACAGAGAGATGTAGGGAGACAGAGAGGAGAGAGAGATGTAGGGAGACAGAGAGAGGAGAGAGAGATGTAGGGAGACTGAGAGAGGAGAGAGATGTAGGGAGACAGAGAGATGTAGGGAGACAGAGAGGAGAGAGATATATGTAGGGAGACGGAGAGAGGAGACATATGTAGGGAGACAGAGAGATGTAGGAAGGATAGATTTTGGGAGACAGAGGGAGGGAGACAGATGTGTAGGTAGACAGAGAGAGTGGTGGGGATAAGGAGAGAGATAAATATAGGGAGGCAGAGAGAGATTAAGGAGAGAGAGAGAGAGTTGTAGGGGGTAGAGGGAGAGAAAGAGAGACAGACAGATATAGATAGGTGAAGAGACAGAGGGAGAGAGAGGATTTAGGATTAAGGGGTCATTTATGTCAGTGTTGAAAGAGAATGAATTTGGGGCGGATCAGTGGCTCACCCTGTATGTCCATCAACCGCCACGGCACAAACCCTTTGCGGCAACCCCGGTTTGATTCCAGCCTGCGGGCATGTGCTCCATGTCAACGTCCTCTCTGTGTCTCGACCCCCCTTCAGCCTGTCCCGAAGACAACGCCCCAAACAATATCCCTTAACAGAACGAGGACGGCGGGGAGTCGGCGGGACAAACTCAGGGGTCGCTCTCTCGGTCCCCGGCCATGGATCCGCCCCTTTACTGTGCCAGGGCGCGGGCCGCAGACCTCTCCTCCCCGCAACACGCGCCCCTGCTAAAACGCGAGGCCGCAGACCCCGCAATCAGCGCTGTGGGCGTCGCCCGGGTTCGCCCTACATGACGACGGCGACGGCTGCTGCGTGATCAGGGGTCACAGCAGGGGGGCCCCGGGTGCGGAGTGTTTCTCTAACGAGGGCGTTCCCTGTGAGATCCCTCCCACGCCTGGGTTCGCCCGCGTTTGGCCCCCCGCTCGGTACATTTCTGGGTGCATGTGCGGTGTTCCGATGTGTTGTTTCTTGTCTCCCTGTGTCCCGCCAGAGCGTACAACTATGTGACATAACATAGCCGTGCGCTACACACGTGTGCTGAGCGCATTTGAACACACGTTTGAAAGAAGAGAAAGAGAGATGCTTGAAAAAAATTAAAAAGAAAAGAAAAGACAAGTAGTAGGAGAAAGAGAGAGAGAGAATGAGAGAGGATCAGCCATAACCAAGACCGGCGTGTTGCTCCCGAATGCATGCCACTCAACAACAGGAAAAACAATCCCAGGAACTTAGATAAGGGCTTTACAGGGGCAGAACACATTCCCGACCCGACCAATGAGAATGCTACGTCAGAATAACCCAAAATTGATGGAAATGAAGTTGCTCCACATCTACCGTACCGAATCTGTGACAGGTGTCAACGTAAATAACATCTTGGCATGATGGTGTTCTTGCAGGCCTGCAGGAAGACGCGATGGAGAATGTGAAACCTCAGCGGACTGGTGGAGAGGAAGCAGGTGGAGGTGGTGGCATTTTCAGCTGGAGCTACTGAGCAGGAGAAGGAGGTGGAGAAAGAAGCCAACAAGAGCAACCACACCCACGTCAGAGACCGTTGGACGTGGAGGACCTCTACGTTCAAGGTTAGCTCCACCCAAATCTCCACTCAAGGATCGTTTTCATTTCAAAATGAGACAGAAGACGGCAGAATCAGCAAAGTACAACATTACATCTTCCTTAGTCTCAACACAAACGAGGGGATTGTATGTGTTAAGGTGATGACCTCCATAGCTCATAATGTAGTAGGACAAGATAATCATATATAGATTGAATATTACAAATGTGCACTTGGTGAAGATACAGGAGTATTTGTGTTTCAATGGGGGACATTAGCAGTTTTAATAGTTATAGTCTTACAGTTTTAAGAATAGTAAAGTAAACCGTGATGCCAAAACACATATGGTTACAGTTCCTTAAAAGCTGAAGATGTGTGTGTGTGTGGTATATTGAAGAATAGGCGCAAAGCATGGCACATCATGTATGTCGCAAGCGTTGGATGTTTGTACTTGTTTTCCTCGAACGGTTTCCATGGAAATGTGACACATCACATCTCCGTTCTCCGACGTGCACGGCGAGAGCGATCGCGAACGCCACAGAGTGATTCCTCTTCCTCTGTTATCACCACCCTCATAGGTCACCTCCTGCACGTCTGTGTCATTGTTTTCATTTTCCAGCGGCAAATATTTCGCTGCAATAAAAAAGCAATGTCAGACGCATTGTCAGGGTACATTTTTACTACCCGTGTACTGCGGGGGGAAAAGAAATGAAGAATGAGAGAGAGAGAGAGAGAGACGACAGACAAAGGTTAGTGAGCGAGCTTGGCTAGAGAATTGATGGTTTGGGGGGGGGGGGGGGGTGGCGGGGGTGGGCGGGGGGTGCCGGCGGCATTGAGAGATTGGTCTGAAATGAAAAGCATCTGCAGAAGGAGCTGGAAGGGGGGGCTGAGGGGGTGGAGGACAGATTGAATGAGAGACAGGAGACAGGAGGAGTGAAACAAGAAGGAGTGACAGGGGGGGGGGAGGGGGCTGATGGTGGAGCTAGAGGTCACGACCGCCAGGCTTCCACAGATGGAGAGAATAGACGCAAGGGAAGGAAATAGAACGGATGGGAAAAGGGGAAAAGGGGAAAGTGAAAAAGGGAAAGGGGAAAGGGCAGTCTTTACGTCTCTCTGTCCTTTTCACGCGTCGAGATTCAACGAGACGATTCATCGGCGGTCCTCACAGCGTAGCAGAGCAGGTGCGCGTCCACGGCGACATCACCGCGACAATCCCGCTTACCGAATTCCGAACTGTATTTATTATATGCATTTATTGTATATATTTATTATATATATTTCTGCTACTTACGGCCCTGTCGTGTGATCGCAGCGTTGCGTGACGACGCCGTGTCCATCGGCGGATTTTCCCCTGTGCCCTTTGACCTCGTAGCTTTGGTAACCTCGCACTTTGCGGCACACCGTTAAAAAGGTCCGACGCTGTTTTCACGTTGTACGTTACCACGGCAACAAATACAAATCGGAAAACAATCCCACGGGTATAAACCTTGGACAAAATATTTACACGAAAGGTCAGAACAACACATTAACACACTCTTTTGAGTGCTGGTCTCTGTTATGTTCTCATCTGTCCCCCCCCCCCCCCCCCCCCCCCCCCCCACCCCCCCCCCCCCCCCCCCCCCCCCCCCCCCCCCCCCCCCCCCCCCCCCCCCCCCCCCCCCCCCCCCCCCCCCCCCCCCCCCCCCCCCTGTAATTTCATTGGCCTACAGAATCTGGGCGACATTTCCTTTGTCATTGAAGTTAGCGGAGCAGGAGGTCATTGGCGTCCACCCTAGTCTTGTTGCTATGCGAGGACGTTTGGAAAGGGATCAAAAAAATGTAGATGTGTGTTTTCCTTTTCTTCTTTTTTTTTACAATCTTTTCCTTTCATCACAAATGGGTGGAAACCGGAGGACGGAGAGAGGCACTTCTGTGACTTTGACACAACCACGCGCGCGCGCACGCACACACACGCGCACACACACGCGCACACACACACCTCCCACGCCTACCCGTGGCCACAGCCACTTCGCTGTGATGTAACCAGCATCGACCAAAAACAACTAAACAAAACGCTAAGTGACTATTAATGGCAGATCTGGGTCATGTACACAAACGCACGCACACACACAGACACATGCGCACACACACAGACACATGCGCACACACACAGACTGTGACAGCACAATAACTCTTTGTCCTGTCAATGCTAGCCAAGCATTTTGCACACACACACAAACATTGTACTTTTCTTACTAATATTGAGTTATAGTTTAAGCACTGCAGAAGCAAATTAGGGTAATATTTATAATCAATGCAACAGAATGATGTGTGTGTGCGTGTGTGGGTTATTACAATAAAGCAGTGCAGGGGGCAAAGGAATCGAATAACAAAAATAAATGAAAATATAAAACAAAGCCTGGCATCAGACTAGACCTGGAAAGCAAAACAAATCTATAAAATATCCTTCCTGATTAGGGCTTTGCAGTGTACACACGCACAGGCACACACACACACAGGCACACGCACAGGCACACACACACACACACACACACACACACACACACACACACACACACAGGCATACACACATACACACACAGGCACACATACACTTAAACCCACCCACACACGCACATAATTGGACGCACACAAAGACACAATCTCACAATCACACACACACACACACACACACACACACACACACACACACACACACACACACACACACACACACAGACTGCATTATACCTCGCAACCAACCAAGCAGTCAGTCAGGAAGCTAGGTAGCTTTAGCGAGCTACGTAGCATTAGCGAGCAGAGGGAAACAGACCGTGGGCTGTCATCCCTCTGTTTCAGAGGCTCCACACAACCATAAATTAAACCCCTGGGAAGGGAAGGGAAGGGGAGGGAGGGAGGGAGGGGGGGGAGAGATGCAAAAGAATGAGAGAGTTAGATGCAGAGAGAACGAGAGACGACACGGAGGGAGGAAGAGAGAGGAGGGAGAGACGCAGAGGGAGCTGGGGAAGGAGGGAGAGATATACAGAGGGAGGGGGAGAGACAGAGATGCAGAGGGAGGGAGAGGGGGAGGGAAACAGATGCAGTGGGAGTGGGCAGATAAAGAGATACAGAGAGAGATACAGTGAGGCAGGGAAAGACGAAATCAGAGCGTGAGATATACAGAGTGGAAGGGACGGGTGGAGATATCTACGCATAGATATAGTGAGGCAGAGAGGACATGAGAGCTAAAGGAGAGATCAGAGGGAGAGAGAATATTTGGAGAGAAGCCCTGAGACCCAACAGAGCCCCCCCCCCCGCCCCCCCACCTGAAGGAAAAGATAACGCAGCAAGAGCTATCCAGCGCCATACGGAGGCCCCCTCCTCTTCTCCTCCTCCATCCTCCCTCCCTCCCTCCCTCCCTCCCTCCCTCCCTCCCTCCCTCCCTCCCTCCCTCCCTCCCTCCCTCACTTCCTCAATTCCTCCCTCCCTCATTCTCTCCCTCCCTCCCTCACTTCCTCCCTCCCTCACTTACTCCCTCCCTCCCTCACTCCCTTCCTTCCTCACTCCCTCACTTTCTTCCTTCCGACTGTAGCAAAAGGCTTTCATCATCGTCATCGTCACCACCGATATCTCTCATGCTGTCTGTCTGTCTGTCTGTCTGTCTCTGTCTCTCTGTCTCTCTGTCTCTCTGTCTGTCTGTCTCTGTCTCTGTCTCTCTGTCTCTCTGTGTCTGTCGATCTTTCTAGTTTTTCTCTCTCTCCCGCTCAAATTCTATCTCCATTCTCTCCCGTTTTCTCTCGTTTATCTCCCCCTGTCTCTCGTTTCTCTCCCCCTGTCTCTCGTTTCTCTCCCCCTGTCTCTCGTTTCTCTCTCCGTCCTCCTCGTTCTCTCTTGTCTTCGCCACGTTTTTTCCAAAATGGATTCCTCTCCATCTGGCCTCAGCTCACGGAGGAAGAAGGCGGCAAACCTAGTTAGTCTGTCTGGGTCGCGTTGCCGCGGCGATCCGAGGCGCGGCGATCCGAGGCGCGGCGATCCGAGGCGCGGTGTCGCGGCAAAGGTCACAAATAATGATCCACCCGGTCGCCGGAAACAGGGAATCAAGCCGTCTCCATGCCGCCCGCGGCTCCCTTACAGGACGAGTCCTGTGTGGGGGTGAGACTGGCTAGCTAACATGACCTTACACATAAACGCCGTCTCGACTCAGAGCCACGGAGAGTAGCGTAGCGTAGCGTAGCATAGTGTAGCGTAGCGTAGCATAGCATAGCGTAGCGTAGCATAGCTGTCGCTGCGGTCCACTGCAGCCGTCATTGACCTCCATGCGGCCATCTTAGTTTGTTTGTATGGTAAACGAGGGCAGGGCAGGTTTAGCATGCTGAAGGAAGCCATTATGCACACACACACACACACACACACACACACACACACACACACGGGGGGGGGGGGGGGGGGGGTTGTTCGCCTTGTCGCTGCCTTGCTTATCCCTTACACCGACATTCCTAACAAGAAATATTCCTGTAACGAATTTTCCCCTGATGGGACATTTTGATCTCAGGACAGTGATGGTTGTAGTAATAAAAAAAGAAAACATGTCAAAAAAGAATATGCACCGCGTAGATGTATGTTAATATGAAGGCACACACACGCACGCATCTCTGTGATGGTGTGTGTGTGTGTGTGTGTGTGTGTGTGTGTGTGTGGGGGGGGGGGGGGGGGGGAGGGGGATGGGGGGGGGGTGGTCTCTATTGTAAGAGACTATGTGGTAATCCATCATTCAGATGTCAAGGGAGACACAGTGACAGGTTATAGCTCCTCTCTCTCTCTTAGTCTCTATCTTTCTATCACTGTCTCTCTCTCTTGTTATCTCTCTCTGCACCCCTACCGTCTCTCTTATTCTCTCTCCCACTCTCTCTTTCTCTCTCTCGCTCCCTCTCTCTCTCTCTGCCTCTCTCTCTCTCTCTCTCTCTCTCTCTCTCTCTCTCTCTCTCTCTCTCTCTCTCTCTCTCTCTCTCTCTCTCTCTCTCTCTCTCTCTCTCTCTGGGGAGGAGGCAAGACAGAGGAAGCTTTATCCCCATGGTAATCAGCCCTTCACGCCGCCCTCCCCTCTCGTTTTCACCCAGCCACTCGGGGGCGGGAGGGATGGGGGGGGGGGGGGGGGGGTGGGGAGTGAGAACGTGACCAGCAGCTCTGTGTGATGACTCAGTTGTGCGGACCCATCCCCCCCCCCCCCCCCTCCCCTCTCCCCTCCCCATCCCAGGTCGTTCAGAGCTGGGGTCCGGGGTTGTGTGTTGTCACTGTCCTTGATGGGGGGTGGGGGGGGGGGGGGGGGGGTTCAATCGTTTTACTGTTGCTGGTTTTTCTTGTACTTTTAACTTCCCTCCAAAGGCAGAGGGGCCTTTTCGGAGAACAGGTGTCATTTCCTTCTCCCGGCTGGGCAGCTGTGGCGAAAACAACGGCCATCGCTGCGGTCCCGTAATGACATAGCGTCGGGTTGTTTTATGGCCTGGAGGATCGCTGTGACAGGATTTAGAAAGTGTTTCGTTTTCTCTTTTTGTTTTTGCTTTTTTTTAATGGTTTAGATAACCGAAATGATCCTGGGTTGGGGGGGGGGGCATATTGTGTGTGTGTGTGTTTGTGTATGTTTCTATGTGTGCGTTTGTGTGTGTGTGTGTGTGTGTGTGTGTGTGTGTGGCCAATGTGTTAGCTTAATTGCCACTCTGATACTGTTTAGTGTGCCATCACGTGTAAGCTAGGCCAAACATGTCCATTTTCCATGTTCAACACGTCTGTGGGCATTTCATTAACCGAATTTTGAATTTGTCATTTACTACGAATGATGCTTTACCTTACATTAGTTGCACTGTAGGAATTCGTGTGTGTCGTCCTCTGAGCATTTGCTGACGGGCCTTTTCTTTTGTAACGACGTGTCTGTGATCGAACACCAAATTAAACGTCCCTGTCCGTTCCCTCAACCTTGGGGTGTTTTCTTCAAACGTGGATTGTTTTTTGTTGTTTTTTGTCCCAGACAAGATCGATTAAATCGCTGCCTCTGTCTCTCAGCCGATCTCCTCCATTGCGTTAAAACATCCTTGATTATTTCCAGGCCCAATCAGCTCCTTCTGTCAGCCTAACAACGGCCCCAGTTTGGTTCCCTCACAGCGACTCTGTGTCAGTCTGTCCACACGGTTCCTGTTTTTGACCAACATGGCAACCACCAAAAATCGCCAAGCGGTCGTCAACCAAGACGTCTCTACTGTTCACTCATTTCAGGTCTTTCTTTCATTTGAAGCAAGGTCCTTGAAACAAAGGGTCCGTCTTATGTGATTGGCCTCCAGCGAACACAGACCGAGAGACAGACAGACACTCACTATCATACAAGATATAGATAAATCTATCATAACTGGGATGTTTTTGTAGCATTGTATTTTTGTATCCATCCATCCACCTACTTACCACTTTATGCATCAGTCCGTCCAATCGTTCATCCATTCACCAATCACCACATCTGTCCACATACCTCTCACTCATTCATCCATTCACCTACAGATCATCCATCCATCCAGCTAGATCATCCATCCACCTACAGATCATTCATTCATCCACCTTCAGATCATCCATCCACCTACAGATCATTCATTCATCCACCTTCAGATCATCCATCCACCTACAGATCATTCATTCATCCACCTTCAGATCATCCATCCACCTACAGATCCTTCATTCATCCACCTTCAGATCATCCATGCATCCACCTACAGATCAGATCATTCATTCATCCACCTTCAGATCATCCATCCATGCATCCCTCCCTTATTGCATCCATTCATCTATCCATTGTTCTATTTTTGGTAGCCAGTAATAGTAGCAGAAACAACATGGCAGCAGCAGTAATATTGTGAACCATTTTCCTTGTCCGCTAGTTGATAAAGAGAGAAAAGGGAAGCCCAGAAATGGTTATTTCCCGTGACAGTGATGGGACCCATCGCTTTCACACACTCCAGTCCCAGATCACAGCCGGGCCGCGTTGGGATGGCAACGCAGCCTCCACCATGTCCGACTCTGCCAGCTTGTTGGGTAAAAAGGTCAAAGGTTATGTTTGTGCGAAGTTGCACAACGCCAAGGCTTTCTAAAGAATATGCCAAAACAATACCCAGGGATTGTCAGAGTAGCTCTCGTTTTTCTGCCGTTTGTTCGATTCTCCCTGCTGTGGTTCAGTACATTTCATAAAACAGGCTCCATGAACCCATGTATACGGTGGATGTCCCGGAAACAAGCTGACCCCAATCGGTTCTTTCTCCTATTGAACTGAGCTGAGAGAACAGATAATAGCTCTTAATCTGCTGTGTTTACTGCTGCTTTATAATCGCTGAGCCTTGCACCAGTGACTGTATTAATGCAAATGCAACATCTTTTAAGAGAATAGCATGTGCTTATGGGTATGCATGCTGAGACACAGTGTGTGTGTGTGGGTGTGGG
Source organism: Lota lota (assembly GCA_026745465.1). Classification (NCBI taxonomy): domain Eukaryota; kingdom Metazoa; phylum Chordata; class Actinopteri; order Gadiformes; family Lotidae; genus Lota; species Lota lota. The sequence continues at coordinate 385,975 of JACYXH010000537.1, forward strand.
TGTGTGTGTGTGTGTGTGTCTTTTTCTGCAAGCATATGGCTGTACGTGTGTAGCGTGTGTTTAACATGTGTGTGTGTGTCCATTGATGTATGCATTTGTGTGCGTTTCTGTAAGCATATGGCTGTGTTTGTGTGTGCAGCATGCGTTCTGCGTGTCCGTTTCTAGATGCATGTGTCTGTGTGTGTTTAAAGCATGTCTGTACAACATCTGTTTCTGCGTGTGCGTGTGCGTGTGTGTGTGTGTGTGTGCACGTGACAGCGCTCTCTGTGTTCCTCATACGGCCACATCCCATAATGCCTGGCAGCATGTGTTGACCCAGCTGGCATTTTGCGAACAGCAGCGGTGAACACCAGGTTAAGGGCAGCGTTCCGACAGCGTTCCTGTCTCCCTGCGTACTGCTTTCCTATCCGTATTGGTGGGAATGTGCCTCCCTATTTGCATTGGTGGGAATGTGCTTCCCTATATGCCTTGTTGTGTGCGTGTGTGTATGGTTGAGTATGAGGGGGATAGGGGTGAGAAACATGAGGATGATGATGATGATGATGATGAGCTGGAGAATGTTATTTTAGTGCCTCAAGGCGCCACGCCTCAGCTAGATGGAAGGCAGGATGGATGGATAGGCAAACAGATGGATGGATAGACTGACATAGGGATGGATGGATAGGCAAACAGATGGATGGATAGACTGACATAGGGATGGATGGATAGGCAAACAGATGGATGGATAGACTGACATAGGGATGGACTCTGTGGGGGGGACAGATGGAGCGTGGCATAGCTGGAGACCCAGACCCAGATGGACGGCCGGATCGACAGAACGTCAGCTAGCCGGGTGGGAGAGGGCGAGTCAGACGGACAGACAGATAAACGGATTGTGTCGAGCTGCAGCAAAACGCCGCGGCATTCACGTTCTCCGCGTCTTACTTAAGACGGGACGAAGCCACACACAATCCCGCGTCGCAGCTGACGGACTGCTTCAGTCCACTGCTGAACGCCGTTGTTTCCTGCGCATTGTGTGTTCCCTGTCGTCAAGCACACGCATCGACCCGGTGGAGTCACCGGCAGTAAAGCATCCCCCGGGTCTCACTGTTGACTCGTGTCGCCGGCACATTGTCCGCTTTCAGCGGCTGCATTTATTTAGCATTTAGTCACTGTGGTTGCATCGGCGAACTCCGACCTCGTGCACAGACCTCGGTGCGATCTTTACGAGGTCCTCAAGCGGTCCGTGGCGCAGCCGGACAAATGGGGAGCGGTAAAGGAAGTGTCGGTCGCCCGAATGTGGGCCCCGGGCAGTCTGCACGGGAAACCAACGTGGCGCAGAGTCTGGAGGGCCACTGCCGTCCCGGGCCCCCCGGGAATCGCACGGCTACAGGAGGGCCGGCATGCCTTTATCATCACAAGGGCAGCGCCCGTTCATAAGTATGAACTTAGAGATCTCAAGGGCTCGCACTCGTGACCTCGGGAGGCAGAGCGGGTCGACTGGTAACCGGAAGGTTGCTAGTCCGATCCCCGGCTCCTCCTAGCTGAGTGTCGAGGTGTCCCCTGAGCGAGACGCCTCACCCTCACTGCTCCCGACGAGCTGGCTCTGGGGAACCCAGAGTCGCGCGTCTCTGAGCAGCAGCGTCTATTCGTTCGGCCCCTCAGCTGCACACGGCGAGCGTTACGTTCATTAGACGCCATCCACAGGACCGGCGAATGCACCTCTGCCGCCCCCCTCGTAGCCGCGTACCACAGCGGCAACATCGCACTAACGCCAGTAGGCCGCATAAATAGCGCTAAAATAGCCTAGCGCAACGCAAATGGGCTAATGAGTGTCAACACTAAGGCGGACACTCGGATCCACGTACAAACGCCAGACGCAGGTCTACACGCGCTAACCTGGTTCCAAACTCTTTACAGCAGTGTCATGACAGCATGCGTAGCTATTTTCCAAATAATCAAATGTCAGCCCCTTAAAAGCAAGTTATGCCCAGGGCAAATCTCTCCTGCACACCACTCTCTCGTGTCGTGTGCTTTCTCAAACACACGCACATTTCATCAGCAACTCAAACGACGACGGGAGAGAGCAAATAAAGCGTACATTTCATCGTGTGCACAGCTTCCCTCTAACGCAGCATAGGTCTTATGGCTCTCTTTACGCCTTCCTCGTTTTGGATTCTCTACACCAGTACATGTTCGTTGCCAGTACATTAGGTCTGTCATGTTTCACTGAGGTCGTTGTTTCTTCGTTTCAACTTGGGGAAAAAACGGCGTTCTCCTGAAGCCACTGAAACGAGGGAGAAGCTCTGGTGATGCTGGAAACACAGCTTCCATCCCATTGTCACAGCTGAGCTCGAGTGTGTCCGGTAGTCCGGTGGTTTGGTTCCAGCGGTTGTTGAGACATGCTGCAGGAGTAGTGATGGCTGGTGACGGTACGGTCGGGGTAGACATGGGCCTTGGGTCAGGTTCCTTTACGCCTGGTGTTCCTATAGGCTTATCAGCCATGTCCGCCTTGGGCATTCGTGTGTTATTCGTGTGTTATTCGTGTGTTATTCGTGTGTCATTCGTGTGTCATTCGTGTGTCATTCGTGTGTCATTCGTGTGTCATTCGTGTGTCATTCGTGTGTCATTCGTGTGTTATTCGTGTGTTATTCGTGTGTTATTCGTGTGTTATTCGTGTGTTATTCGTGTGTTACGTTAGGCTGTCATCGATGGTGGTTTTTTGTCAGCGCTGCAGCATTTATTTGATCAAATCACTAAAACGCGACTTCAGCACCTGGCTCACATCTCATTCGACAGCGCAAGACAGCGTTTCACACGACAAACACACAACAACAGACAACAACAGACAACAACAGACAACAACACACAACAACAGACAACAACAGACAACAACAGACAACAACAGACAACAACAAGCCAAACCCTCAGCACCCAGTCCCAGCCAGTAACGAGCTGAACGTCATGATAAAAACATGGTGGTGTTGTGGAGGCTGTGTGGGGCCCAGCTGCGGACCCCAGGCCCCTACACTGCCTCGGGGCCCTCAGTGTTCTGGAGCTCCCAGCTAATGATACATTTATCTCACGGGCGCGCGCACACACACACACACACACATACGCACAGACTGTCACGCACACACATCCGTTTTAGCATTCGCATGCACACACGCACGAGTGCACTCACACAGGAGAGAGAGAATCTATTCTTAGAAAAGCTACACACACACACTCACACACACACACACACAACCACAACCACACACTCAAACACAGATCTACATTCACACATACACACACACACACACACACAGCCCCACACTCAAACACAGATCTACATTCACACACACACACACACACACTTGGGAGCTAACAAGCATGCAGTAGCTGGGGGATATCTGGATGTCTGCGGCATGCTAGTGCAGCTAGTAGTTTGGTGCGGAGGGGGAGGCAGTTTGGTGCGGAGGGGGAGGCAGTTTGGTGCGGAGGGGGAGGCAGTTTGGTGCGGAGGGGGAGGCAGTTTGGTGCGGAGGGGGAGGCAGTTTGGTGCGGAGGGGGAGGCAGTTTGGTGCGGAGGGGGAGGCAGTTTGGTGCGGAGGGGGAGGCAGTTTGGTGCGGAGGGGGAGGCAGTTTGGTGCGGAGGGGGAGGCAGGGGGAGGCAGTTTGGTGCGGAGGGGGAGGCAGAGTGGGAGGAAGATGACTTAGTGTGACCAGCGAGCCGCTTCAGACGGTCAGCCTGAGCGAGTGGCGAGCGGCGAGCCAGCAGTCCGTCCGTCCGTCCGTCAGTTTGTTTTTGCGCGTGACTCGCCGTTCACCACAGAGACTCTCCGCTCTCCTGAAGAGGTTCCTGATAGTAGCCGATATTAATAAGCTGAATATGAAAGCGTACGCAGAGTAACAAGGGAGTCACCACAGGAGGGGCTAAACTTAGCATCTGGGAAAATAATATATCGTGAAAAAACGTTCACATGCGGGACCCCAGGCCCCTGCACTGCCTCAGGGGCCTAAGTGTTGTGGTGCTCCCAGCTAATGCTACAATTAGCACACACACACACACACACACACACACGCACACACAGATGTAAACACACACACACACACAGATGTAAACACACACACACACACACACACAGATGTAAACACACACACACGCACACACACACAGATGTAAACACACACACACACACACAGATGTAAACACACACACACACACACACAGATGTAAACACACACACACACACACACACACATATGTAAACACACACATGTTAAAAATAGTCTTGGCTTCTTTTGCAACTATCTGGTGTTTAGATGCAAGCAGTTTGCTTCGGGAGAAAGTGGATGATTTATTTCTCCCTAGATTTGGAGACAGAGGAAACTAAAAGAGATTCAGGTTACGGTAAACAGAAAATCTATACATTCCCTGTTTTTCTACGTATACCGGAACGTATACATATATTAATAATAACTATAATAATCAAAACTATACTTATGCTATTATAATAATTGTTTCTTTGAGGAAATTATTTATTGAAAAAGAAAAAGAAATCGATGTTTGTTGTCGGTTTAAACCCATCAATAAACTGTCTCGTATCAAATTAAAAACTCACTGGAGTGGCTTTGCTTTTTCTCTCCTTCAAATCGAAACAAGTCTGGTCTTCATCCAGCAAGAAAGGAAAACGATATAGGATTCACTAAATGGATATGGTTACTGATTATCTTCATTATGTCATTATTTGTATTCTTATCTATATTTCTAGACTCGATACATAGCCTAACAGTTCCGTTCACAACACTAATAATACATTTGATTAATATAGCACCTTTTAAGGATCCCAAGGTGCTTTTCAGTGATGACTACTGCAAGGTAGCATAGCACTACATTGTCCTCACAGATGAAGTTCCAGGCATACTTTGATATATTTCACTAGATATGGCCCAGTAGTGTTACGATGTTGTTATTTCTACGCCTGCGATGATATACGGCATTGATTTTAAAAGACAAGAAAACGTCAAATTTGTATTAGTACTAATAACTAAAGAAGCTCTAGCTTCATTAATTTCAAACATGAAGCATTCTGCTCATGGCGATGTTGTGATGTCACAACTTGTGAACCGGGTCGTGGATATACACCAGATGGGCTCTCACTAATCTTTAACAACTGTGTGTGTGTGTGTGTGTGTGTGTGTGTGTGTGTGTGTGTGTGTGTGTGTGTGTGCGTGCCTCTTGAATCAATATCAACAACGTTGATTTTCAAAAACGTTTTAGAGATGCCTCAACGAGCATGCGTCGAAAATATAAAAAGGACAATACTTGACCATTTACTGGGACTGTGGATGGATTGAATGATTACGTATGGACAGACGATCCTCCTTCGTTTACCCACTGTTTAAACAACACACCAGGTAAATCATGGGGGGTGGCACTCTGCAGCAGGAAGCCTGGAGCGGTCTTCAGTGGAGCCTGCCACTACCCTTTTGTTTAGTTGAGGCTTTTTGTCCAAAGCAACTTACAGTAAGTGTGTTCAACCATGAAGATGCAACCCAAAAAGTGCAGGAATAATGCGAGTACATACAATTTAAGTGTCATATTATGGAAACACGAAATAGAGACGTTTCTTTATTCATTTCTTTTTGTAACCTGTATTCGTGGGCCAGGAACAGCTGAGGTTTCAGTGTGGTTGTCACCTGTGTTGATTAGTCATCCTGTTCACCTGTGTTCCACGTTGCTTCCCTAGCATCTGCCCCAGTTGTTGGTTCCTGGTTGGTTGAAGCCTGTACATGGTGCAAAGCTTCCTTTGCATCTCTGTATTGTGGTTCACTTTCCCGTGAGAGACGGATCCAACAAAATGAAGCCGGCAGAGATATCCCCATTATCCAAACTCCTGGCAGCCACCTTCGAGCACCACCTGCCTAGCCCTGTTCTGGACTGAACAAGCCCTGTTCATCACCAACCTAGCCCAGGTCCCAGCCTGAGCTGGCTAGCCCTGTTCATCACCGTCCTAGCCCAGGTCCCAGCCTGAGCTGGCTAGCCCTGTTCATGACCGTCCTAGCCTGAGCTGGCTAGCCCTGTTCATGACCGTCCTAGCCTGAGCTGGCTAGCTCTGTTCATGACCGTCCTAGCCTGAGCTGGCTAGCTCTGTTCATGACCGTCCTAACCTGAGCTGGCTAGCCCTGTTCATGACCGTCCTAGCCTGAGCTGGCTAGCCCTGTTCATGACCGTCCTAGCCTGAGCTGGCTAGCCCTGTTCATGACCGTCCTAGCCTGAGCTGGCTAGCCCTGAGCCAGTTGTTCGGTACCTTGTTTGCTGTAGGCTTGTTTCTGTCTGTTTACATGAAGCAAAGCCTCCTTTGTTGTTGTTGTGTGCAGGCGTGTTTTATATTCCCAGTGCAAAATCACTAAAGCTAGGCTGCCTGCACTGCGAGTGATTGTCCAAGTGGTTAGCCCAGGAATGATCTCACATGCATGCACAGTATGTAAATACATGGTAATGAGTCAGAGAGAGAGAGAGAGAGACAGAGAGAGAGAGAGAGAGAGAGAGAGAGAGACGTCATGCTGTGCCGCTGAAACGTACCAGAGCAGACTGCGGAGGTTTATTCCCCTCTGTGGAATCATCCCTGCAGCCACCCCACCCACCCGCCCCGCCCAGGTCATTTGCCCATCTATTTTGATGTAATTAGGTATCTGAGATGAGAGACTCAGTGGAGGGGATTTTATTCACTAGCTTTTTACATGCGTTTCTCCAGGGATCCCACTGAGATGATCATTCATTTTGTTTGTATTTGTGTTATTTAGCCGGTTATTTCGGCTCCTATTACCTCTTGTGTGCTTGTGTATGTGTCATAAGGGTGAAAATATCCAGTTGGCCAATTCCTTCAGATTCAGTGACGCATGTTCAATTGAAAAGTCTAAACTCCCTGCAGTCGATGGCCTAATGAGTTGTTCATTTTGGGAATCAGTAACAGAAAAAAAAAAAAAGGAATCTTTACTAATGGTGAGGAGAGGAGGTCTGGTTTGCCTGACATTGTCCCACAACACATTTTTCCACCAATAAAACTGAGCTGTCCTTTTTTGGATGTTGGAACTTGATGTTTAGATCACATCTAACAATGTCTGTCAATTTGAACAAACAGAAGAGTTGCCTCTAAAAATACACATGCTCATAATCCCCGTTTATTTGATCAACAACAACATCCGCTGGCTGGCATTGTTCGAGGCACACACAAGGGAACAGCAAATGACTCACATCTATCCAGATCACAATATTCATAAAAGATAAATACAATAAAATGCTGCCACCAACAATTTAGCCCCAGTCAAATCGAGAAATGAGCAGAAAGGCGTTTTTGAGACAAGGCCATTTGTCCCCTTTCAGCGACACAACACAATTCAACGGATAACCTTTCTGATGGGAACAAATATGCCTATCATACACCTATGACTAACATCTGAGTAACAAAGAGAGCGAAGAGACCCTGCTTTTCTAACCGTCGGCTGTAGGCCACACATCTACTCACACGCGCTACAGCCAAGGGTTGTGAGAACGACCTTATGCTCCAAACGCTGAAGGTGGTAAGCGTTAGTCGCTAGCTTGGGGGAGAAGGGAACCACCTACGTGCTCAAATTAAGAAGCTGAATGATGTTGCAACGACTGAAAGTGTTAGCATTATCCGCCTGCTTGGAGCGGAGGGGGATTTCCCCGGTTGCATACAGTTGGGTGGTTCTAGAGCTACGGAGCTACACAGAAACAACCGCAATCTGAGCTACGTGCTAAAGCTAGTGGGATTGGAACAACCTTAATGATGTTACACTGTTGCTGGACATCTTAGCATTAACGTCTGGCTTGCAGGAGAGGGAGTCCCCTCGGTAGCATACTTTGGGGTAATAACGGAGCTATGTATCTACAAGCACACACTGTCAGAATAAGAGCTAAGTGCTAAAGCTAAGTGTGATGAGAACGACCGTAATGACGTGACACTGTTGCTGAAAGGGTTGGCATTCACTGCTAGCTTGGGGGAGAGGGGGGATACCTCACCAAGTACACAATCAGAGGTAGAGCTCAGTGCTGAAGCTAAGTTGGATGAGAACCACCTCAATGATGGGAAAGTGTTTGCATTAGCCACTTGCTTGGGTGATAACTTCCTCTCCAGAATACTGTTTGGTCATTCTGGAGCTCCGAAGCACTGTAGCTACAACCTACCAACACAATCAGAATGAGAGTCATCCACTTACGCTAAGTGCTATGAGAACTACCTTAATGATGCTACACTGTTGTTGAAAGTGTTAGCATTCACTGCTAGCTTGGTACGGAACTATCTCACCATGATACATTTGGGTAATTCTGGAGTCACACAAACACAATAAGAATCAGAGCTACCTGCTTAAGCTAAGTGTGATGAGGACAACATTGATGACGTAATACTGTCGCTGAAAGTGTTTTTATTAACCGCTAGCTTTAAGATTAGTTAGTAACATTGTAGTTAGCATTAACCACTAACTACATCATCAGAATATAGTTGGGTAATTCTAGAGCTACATAGCTACAAGCACACATACAAAATCAGAATCAGAGCTACGTGACAAAGCTCATTGTGACGCGAACAACCTTGACGATAACTTGCTGGATGTGTTAGCATTACCTGCTACTACCCCACCAGAATGCAGTTGCCCGATTCTGGAGCTATGTAGCTACGAGCACAGCATGTCAAACAAACCCCTCCTCCTTCTCTCCATCTAATCTACTCAGTGGTCGAATGATAACTAGCTTTCCAACTGCTCCACCCTGAAGTCCCAACCGATGCTTGCTAGCTATATATGTACAAAAGGAGGGGAGCAAAAGTGTTTCTTCTACATTCAAGTGTACATGAGAAGAAAGAGCTTTGGTTGTCAGCATAGCATTTTGAGAATGTGGAAAGCATAACCCATGGCCCATGTAATACAAGGATTAAGGACAGAGGACAGATTTGTAGCAGCATGAGGGCTTTCTTGAAACGAAAGAATAATAACACAACACGGTATTCCAAGTGCAATGGATGTCAGGTTTGTCACTT
>JACYXH010000537.1:400000-402500 GCA_026745465.1 Lota lota
AGGTTCTGAAGGCCGGCGAACATCTCCGCCGTGAGCGTATCCAGGTAGTTCTTGTCCACGTACAGCCACCTCAGCTCCGTCAGGTTCTGGAAGGTGCCGTTGTCGATGGCCTTGATGTTGTTGCCGCCCAGGTCGAGCAGGCTGAGGCTGGCGTAGCCGAGCAGCTGGTTCCTCTTCACGGCGTGGAGGTTGTTGTCCCTCATGTTGAGCTCGTGCGCGGTCAGCGGTTTGGGTCTGAGCTGGGACACGCTTTCGATCTTCTTCCCCTCGCAGTTGACGCCCAGCCCTTTCCTGGAGCCAATCAGCTTGCAGCTGCAGGGCTGCGGGCAGAGGGTGGAGTTGGGCGGCAGCTGCTGGTCCCCGTCGGCGCGGCCCCCCGTGCCGGACGTGGGCTTGGTTTTCAACTGCCAGTTCTCGCGCGACTTGGAGCGGCTCCTGGGCCCGTGGCCCGCGGTCGGGGGCCCGCCGCCGCCGCCGCTCGCTTTGGACTGCGTCGGCCGCGGCCCGGGGCCCCCCGGCACCACCGGGGTCTCGTCCTGGGTGGGCGGCGCCGCCAGGCTGGCGTCGCCGCCGCCGCCGCCGCCGCCGCCGCCGCCCTGCGAGGGACACAGGTCGGTCTCGGCGGTCTCGTTCAGGTCGCCGCCCTGCAGCCGGGTGGGGGCCTCGCACAGCACCCTCCCCATCAGGGCGCTGTGCGGTATGTTCTCCAGCCACTCCTTGAGCGACAGCAGGTCACAGTTGCAGTCCCAGGGGTTGTCCTCCAGCAGCACCTCGGCGATGCCCGGGATCTGCTCCAGGACCCCCTCGTAGGGCAGCGTCTTGATGCGGTTCCCGCGCAGGTCCAGGTGCGTGACGGGCACGTGCTGGAACACGTTGGCGGGCAGCGCGCTGATGAGGTTGTCGTTGAGTATCAGCACCTCCAGCTTGTTGAGGTCCCGGAACACGGCCGGGTCGATGTCCCTCAGGAGGTTGAAGTCGGCCTGGAGGTATTCCAAATCGTCCAGGCCCAGGAAGGTGCTCTTCCGGAACGAGCGGATCTTGTTGTTGTTGATGTGCAGCCGCTTCACCAGCTGTAGGCCCAGGAAGGCCCCCGGGACGATGTCGTGCAGCCCGTTGTTTTCCAAGTGCAGACTCACGGCGTTGTAAAAGTTGGCGAACTCGTTGGGGAAGAGTCTCGACAGGGAATTGCCGTGCAGCAGCAAGTGGTAGAACTGCGAGCTGGGGCCGGTCAAATGCTGCAGGGTGGTGAAGCTCCTCTTTTCGCAGTCTATGTGCAGATCGCCCTCGACCTCGTTGCAAGAGCATATCTGCTCCTTACAAACGTCCCTTGTAACATTCCCCCCCGCAACACAAAGAGCCGCATTCAGCAAAACGATCCAAAGCAGCATTTTTCAACACGGACAGCGATTCATTCCCGATTTCAGGACATACGAGCGAGGGGGCATTGGTCTACATGCAGCAGCGGGGTTTGAAAAAGCAAAATAAAAGCGAGATAGGTTAGGAGGTCTAGGGGGAAAAAAGGCTGTCTTCTTTGAATATATCCATGCTGCATCTAACCTGCAGCGTGTGACCAGACTTCCAGTTGGAAATGACCACCACAGATAAAGAAGGGAAAAAAAAAAACTCGTCTCGTTCACATCGAATACGCGCTCAGACGGTCCTCCGGTTTAGGAATACGATTGAGCCCAAGAGTAAAAATAGATAATAAAACGTCGCGCTACTCCGGTACATCATTCGGCGGGTATTAGTTTGTGCGTTAAAGACTGACCTTGCCAAAATTGTAACAAATCCGTGCTCTTTTTTCTCCCCTCTCTCTCTCTCTCTCTCGTTCTTTCTCTACTTTCTCTCTCTCGCTCTCTCTCTCTCTCTCGTTCCGTCGTGCTGCGTGTTGCGGTTATGCTTGGGAGCTGTCCTCTCCCCTCCTGGTGCTGAAATCACACCCCGTGCCGCGGGGAAAGAGATTTACTGTGGCGATCCCAGGAGCGCTGCGAAGGGGGACAACAACACACACAAAAAAAGCCCGCATTCCTCAGTCCTCTCGACGCTTTCCTCTCCGTTCCTTTCGTTTTTTTTTTTTTTTATGAATCCCACATGAAACGAAGGGAGAGAGAGAGAGAGGGGGAGACAGCGAGGGGGGACACTGGAGGTATGGCGCGGTGCTCTTCAGAGAAAGATCCAACACACTCTGATGATTCGCAACGGCAAAATCCGTCCACGGACCCTGAGAATCTTAAGAGAGAGATGAACACAAGTGATAGGCTGAGGGAGAGAGAGCGGCTGAGAGAGAGCGACGGAGACGGAGATCGAGCAACAACAAAAAAAACAAATAAAACACGTTTAGGGTGATCGCTTTTATTGTCCACAATTGCTGTCGTCTTTCCTTCTCTTCACTACATGACGTCGTGTCGCCTTGTCCTTCCACTCCAGTCTAATAAAGAGGTTGTGTTATTCCAACTCTCGCTGTCTTGGATCCGCTGGTTTGGGTCCGCGGTTGGTGGTT
>JACYXH010000537.1:407500-410000 GCA_026745465.1 Lota lota
CCAATCCTTCAAATGTTATTGGTTGTCTACTCACTATCCATCCCCTACATGTTCCTTAATGACCTGTCTCTGTATTCACTGTCTAACCCCTACCTGCTCCTTAATGACCTGTCTCTGTACTGTCTAACCCCTACCTGCTCCTTAATGACCTGTCTCTGTAGTCACTGTCTAACCCCTACCTGCTCCTTAATGACCTGTCTCTGTAGTCACTGTCTAACCCCTAACTGCTCCTTAATGACCTGTCTCTGTAGTCACTGTCTAACCCCTACCTGCTCCTTAATGACCTGTCTCTGTACTGTCTAACCCCTAACTGCTCCTCAATGACCTGTCTCTGTACTGTCTAACCCCTAACTGCTCCTTAATGACCTGTCTCTGTATTCACTGTCTAACCCCTACCTGCTCCTTAATGACCTGTCTCTGTAGTCACTGTCTAACCCCTAACTGCTCCTTAATGACCTGTCTCTGTAGTCACTGTCTAACCCCTACCTGCTCCTTAATGACCTGTCTCTGTAGTCACTGTCTAACCCCTACCTGCTCCTTGATGACCTGTCTCTGTAGTCACTGTCTAACCCCTAACTGCTCCTTAATGACCTGTCTCTGTACTGTCTAACCCCTAACTGCTCCTTAATGACCTGTCTCTGTACTGTCTAACCCCTACCTGCTCCTTATGACCTGTCTCTATACTGTCTAACCCCTACCTGCTCCTTAATAACCTGTCTCTGTACTGTCTAACCCCTACCTGCTCCTTAATGACCTGTCTCTGTAGTCACTGTCTAACCCCTAACTGCTCCTTAATGACCTGTCTCTGTACTGTCTAACCCCTACCTGCCCCTACCTGCTCCTTAATGACCTGTCTCTGTACTGCCTAACCCCTAACTGCTCCTTAATGACCTGTCTCTGTACTGTCCAACCCCTACCTGCTCCTTAATGACCTGTCTCTGTACTGTCTAACCCCTACCTGCTCCTTAATGACCTGTCTCTGTACTGTCTAACCCCTAACTGCTCCTTAATGACCTGTCTCTGTAGTCACTGTCTAACCCCTAACTGCTCCTTAATGACCTGTCTCTGTACTGTCTAACCCCTACCTGCTCCTTAATGACCTGTCTCTGTACTGTCTAACCCCTACCTGCTCCTTAATGACCTGTCTCTGTACTGTCTAACCCCTACCTGCTCCTTAATGACCTGTCTCTGTACTGTCTATCCCCTAACTGCTCCTTAATGACCTGTCTCTGTACTGTCTAACCCCTACCTGCTCCTTAATGACCTGTCTCTGTACTGTCTAACCCCTACCTGCTCCTTAATGACCTGTCTCTGTACTGTCTAACCCCTACCTGCTCCTTAATGACCTGTCTCTGTACTGTCTATCCCCTAACTGCTCCTTAATGACCTGTCTCTGTACTGTCTAACCCCTAACTGCTCCTTAATGACCTGTCTCTGTACGGTCTAACCCCTACCTGCTCCTTAATGACCTGTCTCTGTAGTCACTGTCTAACCCCTAACTGCTCCTTAAAGCTAGGGTAGGCAATTTTGAGAAACCAGCCGGAGTAAGCTTAAATTGGAAATTATCCAACCGAAGAAATCCCACCCTCCCTTCAGGCCTCCCTCCAAAGCTCCTTAATGACCTGTCTCTGTACTGTCTAACCCCTACCTGCTCCTTAATGACCTGTCTCTGTACTGTACACGCACAATGAGTACACCGGTTGTCTTTGTCATGGTCACCATGGACACTGGACATGGTGGGGAAACAGACTACTAACGCTTCTCACACACAGGTCTCTTACTGCATCCATAGTGGCAAATTACATCCCTAGACCTGGAAATATCGCTCTCTGTTACGCACATCGTGCACATTTACCTTTGGGTCCTTCATCTCGATGGCGGTCGACCCCCCGGCCAACGTTTACGTGCACTGCGGGACGTGCATGGTACAGGTTGCTTTGACAACACGACGGCGTGGAGCTGTATCGCAACACAATGCCGGGAAATCTGCACCGGCTACGTGCCTGCTCCAGACCTGCTAACGTTCCCGGATCGCTGTGATCCGGGAACGCTGTGGAGGAAAGCAGTCAAATTGGCGGGAGAGGCACGGGAATGTCGTAGGGTGCTTCCACGTAGAGCGAGCCAACCAATCACAAGACTCCGCTGAGGACGTACTCGAATCGCCAACCGTTTATTTGAACCAAACGCCAATGCATTTCGGGCGATCCTTTTGTTCGCAAACAAGCTCCTTTTTTCAAGAAGGGCGGGAAAATGGACAGGATCCGAAATAAGCGGGCTCCTCTCAGCCAGTGTGGCGGCTGGACTTCGTAAGTGTTGCTTTATCTGCTCCAGCGTTGCCATCCCATGTGTGAAAGGGCGTACTAAAAAAGGAGCACAAACGGGTCGAAGCCCCCCCCCCCCCCCCCCCCCCCCCCCCAACTCCTTCCTGAAACTCTCAGCCCAAACATTTCGATTTTGATCGAACTCAAATGGCGTCCGTTCCGGGCTACTGTAGGAACAT
>JACYXH010000537.1:412500-425000 GCA_026745465.1 Lota lota
TGCCAACCAACACTTCACGGTGTGAAAAAGACGTTTCCATGACTTTTTTCATGTCTTGATTTGTATTCAGACAGCTGTTTTAAAAGAGATAACAGTGTTATCCAAACTGAGTGTTGTTGAAACGGAAATGACAGTTATGGCTGGCTGAGTAGAGACTCAGTTTAAGACAGTTGTTTGTGTGCGTGTGTGTGCGTGTGCACATGCGTGTGTGTGTGTGTGTGTGTGTGCGTTTTAATCTAAAACAAAGGCTGCACTGAGGGCTCTGCCTGATGCTTTTCGGTATCAGCCGTCAGTTTACCTTTCTTCTCTCCTTTTGTGTCTTTCTCATCTTGGGGTGTCTCGTGACGTGGCTGTCCACCTCCCCGCCTCTCTTCGCTGTATGATCACAGGCATCAACATTCATCTGACAGAGTCACCCCCCCCCCTACCCACCCAGAAAACCTTTAAGCGCTGCACGACCGCGTTTCTTGCAGAGGAGGTTTTAGGTCGGGGTGTAGGTTTACGTTTTGTCGGGGTTTTAGGCCAGGGTGTAGGTTTTGTTCTTTTTCTGGTGGTCACATGCATCGCAAACAAAGTAGAATATGGTCTTTGTACAACACAAACTCTATGACTCTAAAGGCCAAAATGCATGACCATGTCGGTATGGTCGGTATGGTACGGTACGGTACTTTACATTTTCATGTTCCAAAATAGAGTAGAGTGCTATTTAAAGTGTTGCCAGATCCACCCTACATTCTCACTCTGTGTGCTTTGCTCTATTACAAAAAGAACATTATAGCTTGTGTCTAGTTTCTGTTGCGTTGCAGATATAAGCTGAAAGGTGCACTCTGCATGCTTTGGGCTTTAGCATGAGATGTTCTTCTGGGTCAGAGGTTTTTGTGAAGCTTATAAAGTTGTAGAGATGTCCCAGATGGATGGACTGAACCTGGGAGAGTCAAGTCTCGAGACTGGCAACAACTTTAGTGATGGGTTCTGAAACCATCCGGTTTGATTTTCAGATCAATGCAATATGAACCAATAAAGAAATGAACGAATGAATAATTTAATGAATGACTATGACCAACATGCAATCACAAAATAAAAAATATACAAAATTATAAATACATTTGCCAGTTTGATGTTAGCTAAGCTTCACAAGATTTCGAGATCAAATGTCGTTGAACACAGCAGGTTAGTATTTTCAAACGCACATGGCTAATAATGCAGCATGAAGGTGTGTTCACCTCTGTGACAAAAGTGGCTTTATCGTAAAGCACACACACACCGACCTGCATAACCAGATAGTACAACAACATCCCCTTTCCAGCTGGGACTTTGTAGAAAAGTGACAAATCCTTTTTGAGTGTCTTTTTCCTCCTTTACATCAAGCTGCGTATATATTTATATTTTTGCATGGGGGACGGTTGTTTCAGTAATTGTAAACATTGTTAACATGTCTATAGGTACAGCATTAATATTAATGTATGTTAATTAGCGTTACGCATGGATTAGCATGCCGTTTGTACATGCCTCTTTACACGCCAGGCTAATTGATAATGATTTAGCACGGGCATGCATGATGAACATATAGCCATTGTGCAAATCTTGCACACTAAGATGATTTCTCCTTGACGATGTGCACGCACGCACACACCACACACACACACACACACACACACACACACACACACACACACACACACACACACACACACACACACACACCCATACACACACAAAGGCACACACTCACACACAGACACACACACCACACACACACACACATGTGTTGCCGTTTGGCAAGAACTGAGAACCGAGATTCAAGGAAATTATTCATGAGGGGAGATTACAGGTTAACATTGTTTTCTTTGTTTTCCCCTCACCCCCAAAACTATTAGTTCCTTATTCGTTTGCCAATCATAATGAGTTAATTACTGCAGATGAGTCAGTTCAGTTAGTTAGTAACACTTTGCAATGACCCATTTAATAGGGTTAGGTTAACCCTTTTAAATAATGTATAAATGAACACCGTAGTTAACATCAACACCATTAGTAAATGACCATGAGTTAACTGTTAAATGACTGTTAGTTAATTGTTAGTTAATGCTTATTACAGCATTAGCTAATGTTAATTAGTGGTTAATTAATGTACCCTTTTTGTAAAGCAATTTCCCTTTCTTAGTACAAATAATGTATTGATGTGCAGTTTTGTAATCGCACCGCTGCACGATTTAATTTTGACCTTTAATGGCAGGACTAAAAACGAACTAGCTAATCAGCTACTGGTACTACTATGTGCTACTGTTGGCCGTCAGACAATAGATGGAACCCTCAACAAAGTGTGTTGTCGATGCCTTTTCATAATATGATGGCAATAATCACTTTGTAATTGACAGCTCACGCCCAATTACCACAAATCATTTACTGGGTCACTTTGAGAGTTGTTAGTGTAGGGTTACTAGCATTTAGTAGAATCTGTTCATTCAGCAGATGCTTGTAAACAAAGTGACTTACAGCAAATTGAAATACATGTCATTAATTAGCAGGTGGTGGTGGGGGGGGGGGGGGGGATTAAGGCCTTTTAACTGCAGACATGTGGGGATTGAACCCAGTGCCTTTCAACTGGTATAAACCTGTTTGA
The DNA here is from genome assembly GCA_026745465.1 of Lota lota. Lineage (NCBI taxonomy): Eukaryota > Metazoa > Chordata > Actinopteri > Gadiformes > Lotidae > Lota > Lota lota. The sequence goes on from JACYXH010000537.1 coordinate 415,121, forward strand.
TCGTAACACATCCAGCAATGGTAGAGATGGTTTTGAAAGGCAAGCTGTGTGTTTGTAGTATGTGTGTTGAACATACATTATTGATAGTGTGTGTGTGTGTGTGTGTGTGTGTGTGTGTGTGTGTGTGTGTGTGTTGGCACACACACACTGCCTGGGTGATCTCTTCAGCTGACACCCTTCATGAGAAATCCACCGGCATGTGGTCGTTTGTGACTCAAACGACTCTAAAATATTCAGTTCTGCATGCTATCTTTCGTCTTCGCCTCCTCCACCGGTGTTCAGAAAGGCTCGTGCACGGCGTGATCCTGCTGCCGTAGAGCCATCGTTCTGCACTTTGATTCACAGGCGACCAATCCTCTTCTTTTCCCCTTTTCTTCCCCTTCCCTCTCCTAGACTAGCCCTTGGACTCTATTTATTTTGCAGAAATAAAGACTCTCTGTTTTCGTCTCTGCTTCGGTGCTCTAACGCTGTGTCAGTGTGATTGTTCACACGTAGCAATAGTGGCATTATGCATATATCATATATCATATATCGTACATTACAGTGCGTGCATCACTACGGCGTACGTACGTTCATAGCGTGGAAAACCACATTCTCCTCTTGCGCTTTCTCCAAGTCCTCACAGTCACTTCAAACGCTTCGACGGGGTTTCACACACACACACACACACACACACACACACACACACACACACACACACACACACACACACACACACACACACACACACACACTCACACACACACACACACACACACACACACACACACACACACACACACACACACACACACACACACTGTGGCACATTCACACAGGACCAGAGATGATCACAGGGCTTAATCGCTGGCCATCAGAGTCCCAGAGAAGCTGAGCTGGCTCTTTCGCACTCGCTTTCACATAGAGTGTCGCGCTCAACTGGTGCAGCCGGGCCTCAGGTTTTGTGTTGTGTGTTGCTTGTGTGTGTGGAGAGAGAGAGCGGAGACGATGCAGGCTTCTCTCTCCGGGTTCCAGTGGGTTCTGGGATGTGGTCCAGCCGGGGTTTTAATCCTTATTTCATTGTGCAGTCAGTCCACTAGAGCTAATGCTGGCATGCTGGGGCACAGACACACAGCCTCTCGGATTCCAACTGGAGAGGGGGAGAGAGGGGGACAGAGGGGGAGAGAGAGGGGGGGGAGAGAGAGAGAGAGAGAGAGAGAGAGAGAGAGAGGGGGAGAGAGAGAGATCCTTTATATTATAAAAGGATGTTACATTCCAATGCATAACAAATACTGTCAGTAAGTTACGATATTAATACAGCAAACTGACATTTCTAAAAACAGTTAGCCAAGGGGTGGGGGGGGGGGGGAGGGGGGGGGGATAATGGCACTTCTATAGGGGCAGGTGAAGGTAGTGATTAGGATTATCGACTCCATGACAAAAGGCCTAGGGTTTGACACCCCATTGGCCGCAGCCTGACCTGTAGGCATCGTTGAGCCGGATGGCCCTCATCCCGTACCGGTTCCATCCAGACCTGGATCTGAATTCACTGCATGTTGCTTTGGAAACAAGCATCAGCTAAATGACAGACCAGTGAGCAGCAGTGAGCCCGGGCGTTGGACCTTGTCGGCAGCGTAGGAGATGGCGTCGGCCGTGCGGACGATCCCGGGACAAACGTTCATTACATTTACGGCATTTCGCTGACACTTTTGTCCAAAGCCACTTACCGTTCATACCGTTCACACACACATTCACACACACCGACGGCGGAGTCAGACCATGCGAGGCGACAGCCAGCTCGTCGAGTCGCTCAGGGAACACCTCGACACTCAGCTAGGAAGAGCCGGGGACCGAACTGGCGACCTACCGGTTACCAGTCGACCCACTCTGCCTCCTGAGCCGCCGCCGCCCTCGTTCATGCAAAGCTGCTTCAAGGAAAAAGGAAAAGGAACCCCCCCCCCCCCCCCCCCCCCCCCCCCCACACTGGTGCTTTCGCCGGGGAGTCAAACAACCTTGTAGCCGCTGCACTACCCTCCTGCAATCCCCCACCCCCACCCCCACCCCCTGTACCCCAACTTATTGGCTTCCAGGGGTGGGGGGGTGGGGGGGGGGGCTCCGACGACAGTGGCGTTGCAAACAATGTCGACACGACGGGGAGCAGCGAGACAGAGCCAACCCCCCCCCCCCCCCCCCCCGAACACACCCTTCTGGCAACAGCACAGGCTGCTGAGGTGTGTGTGAGTGTGAGCCTTGGCGCTCAGAGATGAGACGGGAGGGGGGGGGGGGGGCGGGGGGGGAAGCATTGTTCACAGCAAGACCTTCGCAGCCATTCAATTTGCCTCCGACTGATGCAATCGTTTCTGCATGGTGCAGCGTTCGTCCCTGTTCCCGCAAGTGTGTGTGTGTGTGTGTGTGTGTGTGTGTGTGTGTGAGTGTGTGTGTGTGTGAGTGTCAGTGTGCAAGTGTGTGTGTGTGTGTGTGTGTGTGAGTGTGTGTGCTTGTGTGTGAGTATGCGTGTGTGTGCTTGTGTGTGAGTGTGCGTGTGTGTGTGTGTGTATGTGAGTGTGTGCGTGTGTGTGTGTGTGTGTACACTTCTAGCAGAAGCTATTGAAGGGGTATCTACTGAATATAAGTGTGTATATACATATATGATATAGGTATTACACGTGCACACAAAGTGGGTGAATGCAGGAATGATTGCGTGAGGTTTCTTTTTGATTTGATGATTTGGAGCTTATTCCTGATAAACGCTGTCAGTCTAATCCATATATTCAACAATGTCTATTTTGGTGACACAGTATATTTTGAAATGATCAAATACATTTATTTTGTCTAAAACCGAAAACGAAAGAAAGCGTTTTCGATTTTTTTGCTAGAGCCTATATGTGTGTGTGTGTGTGTGTGTGTGTGTGTGTGTGTGTGTGTGTGTGTGTGTGTGTGTGTGTGTGTGTTTGCATTCATGTGGAAGTTTGCTTCCAACTGGAAAAGATAGATTATAACACACACAATATGTTTGTAGGAAGAGCATACTTACAATCGCTATGTACTTCTACAATCACAGAGATGGAAGAAAAAGTTGTAAGTACTTTTTATTATCTCCCTGGCTGTCTGTCTGTATGGGATGAAACACACAAGGACATTTCTAAAAACGCTTAGGATTAGGCTACTATAGGACACAGAAAACAAGATGTTACACTGATAGTAGGCCTACACCTCAAGGCCACTCGACATTCAACAAGAGCTAAAAACAAGAAATATACATGTATATTTATTATATGTTATATTATATGTACATCAACTCCCACGTCGTAGCGCAGGTCTTCAAGGCTCTTCGTTAAGGTACGTGTGTAATTGGTCGGACATTAAAGCTGCCGACGCTCACCAGCTCTCGATTAAAGAGCTGCGTGGTGCGCTGATGTCGCCGCCTCTGAGTGACACTGACGCGGTTTTCATTCACCGTCTGGCGGCGTAACCGTGACAACAAAACGGTGGTTCAGTGACAGCTGTCAAAGCTACGTTCACGACAATGTTGTGACTTGTTTGGCAGCAACGACGGACTGATTCAAATACTTTAAATACCGAGGTCAAGATTGCGAATGGGCTGCACGGTTAGGGCCAGCTAGCGAGGTAATGAAGGGCCCTTTAATTATGACTTTTTAGCTCATAATTATGAAATTTTAGCTCATAATTACAATTTACCATGGGGATATTTTTTTTATTATCAAGACTAAGTTTTTATATATATATATATATATGTTTTTTGTAAAACTGGCGGAAATGGGCTTCCATATGTTTTCCATTTTCCAAATCATTCGCAAAAACGTAAAGTTGTGTGTTGAGCTCCAGTCTGCAGCATATTCAGTGTTAAGATTGAACTGCTGTCAAATGATGAAGTCATCAGACACGCTCATGGCGGTGTCATCATAATTGACAGCATAAATTATAATCTGGAATAATCGGGGGTGGGAAGGTCATGCCTGAAATCAAATCTTGCCGCACAACGCAAATATTTGAAAACCAAAGTACTTGATTAGCATGCAGCCGCCACAAACAATTATGTCAACCCCACTGTCTGAATTTCTGATTTTGATTTCCCTCAAGCAAACAGTGTCCATCTGCAGAGGATTATACACACACATATAAAATATTTAAAATTTAGTGATACACTTTTTCTTCTTTTTCACAACGCAAACAACAACAACCAAAATCTGACGACTGACCTTTGGTTGCTTGAGACACAACAAAGACTCACACATAACAAGTTTGGGAGTGCATTACATCACCGTAGGCCCAAAATAAAACCAGAACTGATAAATCCTTCATCTTTCATATGTGGGCTTCAGAAGTCTTTTTTAAATATTTATATCACTGCGCTTGATTTTGAAACTTGTCTGACTCAACCGCTGTGATTTGACATGAGTCGGGCGTTTTATTATTAAATGTTCCGCGCCGGAACATTTAATAGCATTAGCTAAAACCAAATGTTGCCAAACCATACATTTCAAAAACCCATTTTGTTCAGGTCAAAGTGGCATGCGGCCTCCTGGCATTCCTGCTGGGCATTCTGGGATACGAACTATAAACCTAGGGGCTTGTTTTGAACATACCACGTCACGCTCTCTGGTGTCTCGTTCGAGTTGCCACACAGTGATTAAAACATTAGCAGATCAAGGACTGCCAACTCAACAACAAGTCTAAAAACCGAGTGATGCCCAGTGCCGCATTAGATACCTTTTTCAAAGAAACGTCGTCTAAAGAATCAGGGCGGAGAGCAAGAAACGCCAAGAAGGCCAAGGCCTAGTTTAGGATTGAGGAGCTTGAAGTTAAGGCAGCTCTCACCAGCCCACTCACAGTGTTTGAGTGTTTGACTTGGTTTTGTGTGATGGCGCTGCCACCAGCAATGGAGAAACGTTTGCAGGGTCAAAGGTGACAGCGTTGTTATGAATGCTTTCCTTGCTTGACGCTGCGTGAAATACACTTCGATGGCTAACCAATAGCCAATAGCTTATGCTAGCCGTGTGCTCAGAACACTGCTCTGATTTTCCGTTTGCTGAGAGACCTCAACAGCAAACACATAGAGGGGATGTCCCAGTCTGTCCCAGTCTGTCCCAGTCTGTCCCAGTCTGTCCCAGTCTGTCCCAGTCTGTCCCAGTCTGTCCCTGCTAGTATACCTTATCAATAACTTTAGAACATAATCAGTGATGCAATCGGTCCAGCGTACCATAGAGCTCCTAATAGTGTGATTTTGATTGGCTGGGAGACACACTCTCAAGCCCCAGCCCGATCTGAGATAGGCTGAATTAGTGTTGCTTAGCTGAGACATGCAGTTTGAAGCAAGACAACCCCTGCATGGCTGGTGTTTCAGAGCAAGGATGAAGGCAGGTGCAGGTTGATGTATTTATTAAAGGGTCCACAGAGGAATAGCAGATGTGCCCTTAAAGCTGCACTAATTGAGTTCTGCCAGAGGGCAGAGATAACCCCCGCGCTCGCTTCAGTCTGGCCAAAACAAACTCTTCACACCTAGGTTTGACCTCAGTTCGAAATCAGCACTTAAATAATGTAGGATGCGAAGCCTAGCCAGCTTGCTGTGCTTACGTGCATGGCAATGGAATGGAATATGTTCAAATCATGCATTAAAGATATATGGATAGATAGAGATATAGATATATACATCTAGTGTTTCCCTGGCCATCGTTGCATTTCGCATTACAACTATTGCAGGGAGGATGTCTGCGTCTCTACTACACGTCTGCAGTGGTGTGTGTGTGTGTGTGTGTGTGTGTGCGGCGCGTGTGCGCGTGCGTACAGTTAGAAATAACATCACAAGCATTGCCTGGCAGTTATTAGGACCTTACAACCCTTTTAATAGAATAACTTAGTATTCTATTACTCATGTTATCAGGATTTCAATTATACAGACCAAAGGTTGAAATGAACGATGGCATGCCCTCAAAGGCACTCTGAACGATCACGCACGCACACGCACACGCACGCACACACACACACACACACGCACGCATGCAGGCATGCACGCAGGCACGCACACACACACACGCGCACACGTACGCACACACACACGCGCAGGGGGGGGGGGGGGTAGTGGCAGTAGGGGCAAGTGGCCCAGGCATGACAAAAGGCCCGTAAAAAGGTTAATAAAAGCTAGGGGCCCCCAGCCACAGGGCCACGGAGACCATGTGCCCATGGCCTCTCTCTTTTCAGGCCTGCTAACATGTTTATGTTCTTTATATACCCAAGGCCCTATGTAGTGAATAGAAACGCAGCACCAAGGACGTTAAGAAACGGTAACGCGCTGATACAAAGTCTCTCTGATCTCCCCGCACGCTTCTCAGTCGGCCGGTTATGAATCTATTAACCATCTTTACTAGTGTCGATTCACCGTATCGTATCACACATCAATTGGCTGATAATATATCTACACAAACCATTATTTGTGTAGACATAGTATAGATCTGCCTTTATCGTCGTAGCAAAGTCTTCAGACGGTTAAGGACTTATATGTAAGGGAAACCAATGTATATAAACATCATAGGGTCTAAATATATCTAATAAATACATCCTTTTTAACTTGATAACATTTCTCTCAAATTGCTTAAAAAGGTCCAAAGAAAATCCACACACACACACACACACACACACACACACACACACACACACACACACACACACACACACACACACACACACACACACACACACACACACACACACACACACACACACACACACTGTTACCCTCCCCCCCACCCCATTGACCACAATTGCCCCTGGGGGTTGGCGTAGGCTCTGAAACTGTCTTGGTGCAGCTTAATTGAGACCGCCGAAGGAACAAGGGTGAACGAGAAACTAGTGACTAGCGACTAGCGGTTGGGGCCAAATCACTGCTGCTGCTGCTGTCGTTTGGCTAATAGCCAATAGCTAATAGCCATAGCATAATGCCTGCTGGAATCTCTTATTGCCTCCACAACACTGACCTTGGGGCGCAATTGAGGGGATGTTTCGAACGCTGCGATACCCAGTCCTCCGGGAGTGCGGCTAGGCTAGGCTAGGCGGTAGGTTAGCATGTCAGAACCCCCTGCTGGGAGGGGGGGAGGGGGGGAGGGGGGGAGGGGGGATCCTGGGGGACTTCCTGTAACCTTGACACCTCTCCCGGAGCCTTCCTCGTTAGGCAACGTGTTTGTGGAGGACGGTTGCGTGGAGTGAGAGACGGCTACGCCTCTCTACGGACGCGGCTCCCGGGAGCCGTTTAGAAAGTGGTGACGCGCAGCTGGTGCCGTCGCTTCGGGTTGTCATGGTAATGGCGAGCGAGAGAACGTTTAGCTAGCAATGCCGCTGTGCATCAATGACATGAAACGAAACCCACTGTTGGCGACTAATGAAAAAGAGGTCGTCAAATGGGAAGTGTTTTATACATTTTATACATTTTCTTACTTCACATAGATTTCACAATTTTATCAAAAGTGACCAAATGATGGTACCTAACCATGGTGTGTCCTATGTGCTCCTTACTCTCATAGGACGCTGCTACTTAACCTTATATCCTAGACCTCGGATGCACTTGACGTTTTTAACGTGAAAACACTGTCGTCGAATCCATGTTCAGACTTTTGGATTCGCACTTTCTGGCAGAAACACATCCTGGAAAATAAAGCAGCTGAATTTGTGCTGGGTGGAAGAGAGGCCCCTTGTGTTGTTCTTGCTGATTGAAATGGTATTAAGTATTCATATTCGTGCATTGTTGTTTAGAGGCTGTGGAAAATAGGTTCACTGGCCAACGTTTAAGTGGCGGAGTTTCTCAAGCGTTTGACAATTTTTACAATAATGACCGGCCCACCAGGAACGTCCAGTCGTAAAAAAAAAAAGAATAAAAAGATAGTCAAATGTATCGCAGCTGCTTTGGTGGTGTATGAAAGCAAAACGTAACACATCTCAACCGCAGCTCACGCAGCTTCAGCCGTTTGTTTAAAGCTAGAACCATATTCACATACGCTCTGAATCAGTGGCGTGAGGCGGGGGAACCAAAGACTTGATCCCCCCCCTACCCAGGAGGCCGAGGGGAATCCTGGCGGGTTCCGTGCAGGGTTTCAATGAGGTGGCCAGCAGTCTGCCCACATTGGTGGTGCCCGGATTGCCGCCCAACACACCAATGCAATCCGATCGGAACGCGTGCCTGACCACGAGCATGATGGAGGAGGTCCGATCCGGGACTGTCCCGAGACGGACAGCTAATGCGTCCTGCAGTTATCGACGGATAAAAGTGGTTTTGAAAGGACAAGTGGAACCGAAGGCCCTGGACTTGCTCTTCTCGTTCACCCTAGTCTTGTGATGTGTGTGTTCTCGGCCAGTGCGTACCAAGGCATACGGCTGGGTCACTGTGTTCTACCTAAAACCCACAAACGGTTATTTGTTGACTTATTGGTTGTTTCACCATGGAAACAAACGCTCGTTTCAAAATAAAAGGTCATCCTTTTTACCTTGCACATTCCTGATGGGTTCCTTAAGAAAATACCAAATAAATCAAAGTAAAATGTAATTTAATTGAGTTAGTTAGTTGGTTTTCTGTTGCCATGACTTAATTTTTATAATCTCCACTCACCCTTCTCCCTTCCAAAGCTGATTTACTATTTGCTTGTGTATTTAACTTTCATAAAATGTTATGTACATTATTTACAGCTGAGGAAACCAAAATAATACGTTGTTGGATCTATCCTGCATCATTTTTTTGGTATTCTTGAGTCTTTTTCTCATCAAATCTGAAGGGTTAAGTGATAAATGTACATAGAGCATCTAACTGCTGACAACTTCTAATGACAAAGTTATCCAGATTGAATCTCTCTCTGTCTCTCTCTCTCTGTCTCTGTCTCTGTCTCTGTCTCTGTCTCTCTCTCTCGTCTCTGTCTCTGTCTCTGTCTCTGTCTCTGTCTCTCTCTCTCTCTCTGTCTCTCTCTCTCTCTCTGTCTCTCTCTCTCTCTCTTCTCTGTCTCTGTCTCTGTCTCTGTCTCTGTCTCTCTCTCTCTCGCTCTCTCTCTCTCTCTCTGTCTCTGTCTCTCTCTTCTCTGTCTCTCTCTCCTCTCTCTCTCTCTCTCTCTCTCTCTCTCTCTCTCTCTCTCTCTCTCTCTCGCTCTCTCGCTCTCTTCATCGCTCTCTCGAGACTTGGACTCGCCGACTTCTGAAATTGGAATGGGTAATCACTCGACAGGGACAGTTAAATTACACCCAACGTATCACAGCTCCACACCCCCAGCGTCACGTCTTCGCTCGCTTCCCCCTCTTCCCCGCGTCTGTTGACCTCCACCATGTTCGCCAGCAAGTGGAACCGAAGAAAGGAACCGAAGAAAGGAACCGAAGAAAGGAACCGAAGAAAGGAACCGAAGAAAGGAACCGAAGAAAGGAACCGAAGAAAGGAACCGAAGGGAACCTTCTCCGTGACCTCGGGATTGGATGATGGTAATGGGATTTAATTTAAAGAGCCCCCCCCCCCCCCCCCCCCCCCCCCTCCACGCTAGGCGTGCGCTCGTATTCCTTACTTATTAGTGGACCGTTCCTGAGCTCATCTGAATAATGGAAAGTTCATCAGTGAATCATTTTCTACGCACTGTGAGACTAAAACGCCAAATACGAAATATCCCAGAAAAAGTTCATAATAAGGTTACCCAAAAAAAGGGCAAATAATGTAAAAAAAAGAGATCTGAGAGATGTTGGGGAATACAAGCCCACGATGGATCAAATTTCTTTTAGATTTTCACTTTGTCTGAAGTTCTTTCAAGTCTGACCATTAAAACACAGTAAACAGAATGCAACCAAGTCCGTCTCCCTTTCTCTGTCTCGCTCCATCTTTCTTTCCCTCCTGCTGTCTCATCTTCCCTCTCATCTCCCAATCACT
>JACYXH010000537.1:430000-445000 GCA_026745465.1 Lota lota
TATTATAAATGATATTACCGTGTCTAAAGTAAAAAAAGTATATATTCTATTTAAGATATTTTAAAATATTGAAAACAAAAAGATATCTAGAACATTCAATGTCAAATACCTAAAACGTATGACATCTCCATTATCATTACTATTTCATGATTCATGACTCGGTTGTTACTCAAGCCGTCTGTCCTCAAAACAACCTTGTCCGTCACATTTCCTGCTACGCAGACGACTCTGTTTGAGGTCACCTCGTGTGATAAATAAATAGAACTACATCGGTTCGCAGAGTCCTTGTTAGTATGCATGTATGTCGGACACTCGCAGCATCCCGGCAAAGACCTTTTTATATATTTCTTTCATCGCCGGGAGGCTTTAAGCAGATTGAGACAATTAAGCGTGCGCTATTTTCATTATGGGTTTTTATTTCCTCTACTCCGTTTCCGGCGGGTGATGGGGAGTGGGGGGGGGGGGGGGGAGCGTCTAATTAGCACGGCTCGTGGAGCCCAAATCAAAACAGAGGATTTCTGAGGATAATGCCAACGCGTCTCTTTCTCACACTATCAAACTCAAACAAGGGTGGCGGGGGATTTTTCCTCCCCGCACTTTTCTTTATAGAGCTAATGCAGGGAGCGTAAACAAGCGACATGGCATGCTGACACAAACCCGTGAAAGCTATCGCACAGTGATGGCGGGAAAGTGCAAACCACGCCAATCACGTCTCTTCTGATGGGCCGCAGAGTGTGTAGCGCCTTCGGTCTTTTCGACTCCCACGCCGAAACGTCCCGGGTTCCGGGTTCGATCCCCAATGTCCGCAGGCTACCTGCAGGCATCCTTAAGCAAAGTCGCCCTACCCCCTACATGAAATACATGTCGTTTTATTGCAAGGGGTCACGTGATGACTGGTCCCCCATGCACACCACACATAGCGGCAACACAAAAGAAACCTCCGCTAAGTGTAACCCCTAAGGCTCACATGTCTCTATATCCCCCTCCTGCACTCGCTTGCAGAACAATACAGGAAGTCGACTCAGACAGGTGGGCGTTCTTCCAGCCAGCACGGAGACTACTGAAGCGATCTCCTCGTTAAGAGCTGTTTGACTGTGTTGTAGGAGGAGGTGTTGGCCCTCTGTAGCGCTGATGAAAACACGCACGCCCTTGTGACGGTGCAGCCTCCTCTTCGCTCGGCGCCATGAGTGATGGCGCCGTGACGAACGCACCGTTTTACAGAAATCTTGGAAGAAATGCAGCTCATGAATATATGATCTCTGCTAATGCTATAAAATAATGCTTAATACTGCATTAGCTAATGTTAGTTAATGGTTAATTAACGTACCCTTATTGTTTACACTAAGGGTACATTAATTGTGTTACCATATATGTGTTGGCTTCCTTGACGGGACAGTGAGTTCAAAGATACATAAGATGGCCGCCAGTGGGAGGGGGGTGGGGGGCCACAGGTGGGGCCGGGTGTTGGTGGATGAGGGTTGGCTACGTCGGCCGAGACACGCCAACAAACTGCCTGAGACACAAGAGCATCCACGCAAAACACAAACGCAAAAAAAAAGCCCCCCCCACATCACGGTAGTGGGCGCGTCGACGAAACGCGTTTGACCATTTCGACCGTTATTGTGTTCTCACACAGTGTAGCGTGTGGACAGCCAAAGGCTTGTAAAAAGAAGTAACTTTAAAACCGTGCCTTCGCTTGTGCCAGGCTACCGGCGTCACGCCAGAAGGCCGCGTGTCGTCGCCACGGGAACCGCGGCGACGACACGCGGCAATCTCCGTTGTAAGCCGCCCCTTTGAGCATCCATATCTTTTGATGGATTTTCTTCTGTAAGTGTTTTTGGTGCACAGCTGGGAGGCACGGAGGGCCTTCACAGTGTCACTGAGGAACAGTGTTGTTGGGAGCGTAGACCTCATGGACAGGACTGATACTGGTACCGCCTCCTGTCCCAGTACGCCTTGATATCAGTGTGTTCAGGGCCGTCTGTAGTTCTTTGTCCCTTTATGCTCTCTCTCTCTCTCTCTCTCTCTCTCTCTCTCTCTCTCTCTCTCTCTCTCTCTCTCTCTCTCTCTCTCTCTCTCTCTCTCTCTCTCTCTCTCTCTCTCTCTCTCTCTCTCTCCCTCTCCCCTTCTGCTTCACCAAAAGAAGAGAAAGTGTGTCATTGTGAAAAAGGTGACCGTCCAAACAGTCTCACCTGTCCCTCTCAAAGCTCGCTATTCCATCCCCTCTGAGGAGCCACTGCTCCCCCCTCTCTCTCTCCAGGGGCCATAGAAGGGCCCCAGTGGTGGGGGTCCGACCACTTCAAGAGCTTCCACTGTGCTGACCAACCGCTGTGGCACACCGCCACAATCAGACACCAATCTTCTGAAAGGGCCGAGTTGTGGCTGAGACAACAGGCATTGCTCCGATAGGTTTCTTTTATTTCTTTTTTGAGGGGGGGGCGCGTTCTCTCAGTGCTGCCATTCAGGATGATTGTCAGGGGGTTTTGTTCGGTTTGCTGGCCTGTACGATTGTTCCCAGGAGGATATGAGAGGTGTCGGGTTGGGAAACCACACCGGGGGGAGGGTTTTCCTTCCGCTGCCTGGGAGTGAATTAGAGGACCAGTGTGTGTTCTGTGGCGGCGTTTGTAAACCGATCCGACTTCAGGGTGCAGGTGGGTTGCCAGGGCGTTGTCCACTTGTGATCACGTCCGTCCCTCGCGAGTCTTATCTTTTCCCTGCATGGCCCTTACTTGAAGCCGCTCCATTTGAGCCGTCCCATTGATTCCCGTGGTCAGGAACACTGACCACCTCTCGTCCACTGCCACAAACTCCAAACGTGGAAACCCCATCCACCCGGAGGGCTTTCGTGCCCCCCCCCCCCCCCCCCCCCCCTCCCCTCACACCTCCTGCAGAAGGGAAGAGAAGCCCCCACCTCGAGGAAGAGTTGCACTCCGGAGCCAATGCCACCGTGCTTTGAGGCCTGGCTCTCAACCTCCCCGCCAGCAGACCTGGCCCTGTGACCCAGGGAACGCAGCGTTCCCTGGGTCACAGGGCCAGTTCCTGCCATCAATGTGTCCAATATCCCTCTGTGCCGGTTTGGGGCTTACCCGGCCCAGGTGATGCCGGCCTCTCCCGGCTACCAGATGCTTGCCTGGGAACACTAACATCCCCTAGAGGCCTGGTCTTCAGCCCCGTTCTTATGTTGGGGGGGGGCTGTGTTTGTCTGCACCTAGTTGATAATAGTATCAACATGATGTTTCTACTTAGAGGCGGGGTGTTCCTGCAGTATCAAAGCCGGTCAAGGGCATGTTACTGACCTCCCCTATGTGTGGATCAGGGAACCAGTTCTTTGTGAAAACGTCATCTAAGGTGGCATGGATTGTGTGGTCGCTAGGGTGTAGTGACAACAAGCTGTAAGGTACGAGGCTAGCTTGCTAGCGTTATATGTTACATGCACTGTAGTATGTCAGGATTCTTTAGCTCATAGTGTGCTTCGTCGGTGGCAATGGTCAGGATTTAAAAGCGGAACAGCTAGACGGCAAACCTATGAATTAATTGTAACTCGCAATGACCTTTATGATCAGCCTTCACATTGCATTTGATTACCGTGACGTTTTTATTTATTTACAAGGTCAAATGCAGGGTGGTCCAATGCGAAACATGAATGTGAAGTATATACGTTGAACCTGATGATTCTACCGTCTGACTTGACGATATCTGAGAGAGGTGGCCCAAGATGTAAGTCAGACCAAATATTGTGTAGCAAAACATTGGATTACATTTTTTTTATATAAAAACATTGGGTGCTCCACTCAACGGTAAAAGGTTGTAATACAAAGAGTATTTATTTTTTCCTTAGTAATGAAATCATCCTGAAACTACTTTCCAGTGCTGAATTATGACCATCCATTAAGGCCACAAGTCATTAACACACTAGGATGAATACAAACTCCATCCACTTACTGGGATGTTAACACATTTCCCTAAAATGTACCAAAACTAAACAATGGAGAAAAGATTGAATTTGTCGAGTAAGTGATTAAGTACTTGAATATCAACTAAGTGTGTGTGTGTGTGTGTGTGTGTGTGTGCGCACACACCTGTTTGTGCCGGTATATGTCTTTTTGGTGTGAGTGTGGGTTTGTGTGTGTGTGTGTGTGTGTATTGCGTGTGTGTGTGTGTATGTGTGCTACCATTCAGTGTATTTGTCTTGTTTGCAAGCATCTGTCAGACGCTCTGATGATGCATTGCTTCTAAAGTTCATCCTGTCTGACACGCACACACACACGCTCACAACCAAGCAAATTTGCTAAGCACTCGGTTTATATTGGCAAACCAACAAGAGATGGGAGATAGACTAAATATACAGACCGTACATACACACACAGTCTGCAAATACAATGCGCACACACCTTCATTTAGTGCCCCCTCTCCTTGTCTTGCCTCTCTCTCGCTTCATCCCTCTCTTCCTTAGATTATTTGTCTCTATACTGTTACTTTATTATTGCCTTTCTTACTCTCATCCCTCTCTCGTTCTTTATCTCGGTCTCTCTCTTGTTCTCTCTCTCTCCCCGTTCATATCTCTCTTTCGCTGTATTCATATCCATTCCCATATCCAGAGGGCTTTTTTATCTATACATTATATCTGTCACATCTCCCTCCCCTCTCATCCATATCGGGTTTTTTTCTACCGCTCATCCAGAACTCTGCGTCTCTATTCGTATCTGCAATCATTTTCCCCACATCTCTGCGTTTCCCTCCCACTGTCTTGCATGCTGGGAGTCAGTCAAAAGTCAGCCTCCTTCGATATGAAATTGAAAGGGCGCTTGAAATGTTCAGGGACATAAATGTAGCGCTGGACTTCATATGCAGTTCAAAATGTGTCGTTCTGTGTCTGTCTTTGCGTTGCGTGAATGTGTTTTCTTCTACTCGTCTGTTAGATTGTGTGCTTCTAGCAAATGTACCGTTGGAAAATACTGCAGCAGCCTTGGCCTTTTGGTCATGAAATCCCTGAATTGAATTGAGTGGGTGTGAGAGACTAAGTGGGAGTGGATAGAGTGGGTGGAAGGAGGCCTTGAGTGGAAGTACTTCTGAACTTTCTGTGTTTCTTCTGTGTTTGACTTGTTTCTTCCCTGTCACTCAGTACCGGGTGCCCATGTAAGATATGGATTATATTTCCCCTCCCATGTCATTTGGGTTGGGTGCATTGCCAGGTCTTGGCATGTAGGGTGATGAGAATGTCTTGTGTGTGTCAGTCGGGGAAGAGGTTGTGGTGGCTGACAGTGGTGCTGATAAGAGTCAAGGTGAATCCAACAGCAACTCAACCACCTCGTCTCTCTCTCTCTCTCTCTCTCTCTCTCTCTCTCTCTCTCTCTCTCTCTCTCTCTCTCTCTTTCTCTCGGCTTCATGCATTTTCAATTTTCTGTGTGTGTTATGAAATTGATCAAACTGCTGTGTCTGATGTTTTTTTGATTATTTATTTTACTTTTATTAAAAAGCTACCGCCAATAACTGAGAAGGTTTTTGACATCTCCCTGTTTCATATTTTTCTCTTACTCAACCCAAAGGTGGGTGTGGGTGTGTGTGTCTGTGTGTGTCTGTGTGTGAGAGAGAGAGAGAGAGACATTTTGTGGTTGTGTGAGTATGTCTTTCTGATTGTGTGTAAATTTTGTGGTTGTGTGTTTGTCTATGTCTGAGTGTGTAGTAAGTGTGTGTGTGTTTGTGTCTATGTTATTGTGTGGGTATTTCTATTAGATTCTGTGTTTGTGCATGTGCGTGTCCATTATATGGTTGTATGAGTATGTCTATGGGATTGTGTGTCTACGTCTGTATTTATGTGATTGTGTGACTTTGTGTGTGTGTGTCTGTGACTGTGGGGGTGTGTGTGTGTGTTTGTCTATGTGATTGTGTGACTTTGTGTGTGTGTCTATGTGACTGTGGGTGTGTGTGTGTGTGTGTGATTGTGTGACTTTGTGTGTCTATGTGACTGTGGGGGTGTGTGTCTAAGTGTGTGTGTGTGTGTGTGTGTGTGTGTGAGGGCCGTTCTCTAACCAAGCGTGATCATTCTCTTCTGTTCTTTGTGAACGGGGCCCCACACAGGTGAATTGAATTTCCAATCCTGCCTTGATTCTTTTCCTCTTGTCTTTCTCTTCCCAATGCGCGCCCTCCTGTGTGTTTTCATCCTCTTCTGGGCGTCTGCCCACACACGGAATTACAGCCCAGAATCTCTCTCTACCCAGGGATTGACTTATTCAGCTTAGCTTGTGATGGATTCCTGTAGAATAGCATGGATATGTTGATGCAACTGTCAAACATAAACGACCAAGAACAAAATGGCGTCACTATTTTACTATTTAGTATTATGGGAGAAATGTACTGTATGTTTAAAGGAGATATAATTATTATATACTATACACATAAAGAAAGTATGATCATTATCTTGCCTGTATGCTATATGAATGAAAGTAAGTGTGGAAAAACACAGTCACCTTTATATATAAATACAAATAAACACCATCTTATTCTGAGAGGAGCAGGTTAAGTGTTGTACTTTCCACGGCAGTATCTCTCTATCAAGGCTGAGCCATAATTTATTATAAATTCAAAAAAAAACTTCTTAACAGTCTAACTGAGGGTTGTTGGATTGAAGTATATGGAAATGTAAAGTAGTATCGGAGTAAAGATCGTTTTCCTTTCTCTCTGAGGTTTCAAACCTCATGTTTGATAAGGTTGCCGTCAAACAAACTGCTCTTCAAATCCTCTTTTTAAATGAGAAAAACAGCGTGCATTAACGGAAAACACACGCAAAAGCCACAACACACACGCAAAAGCCACAACACACACGCAAAAAAGCCAACACACACCCAAAAAAGCCACAACACACACGCAAAAGCCACAACACAGCAGTAGTGAGCGTCAGCGGATATTGGCAACGAAACAGACCGACTATTATTGCCACCGACTATTTTTGTACACTCATACAGTGAAGAAGCTGGAACGCCCATCTTTGCCTATACAAGGGGAAGAGGCAAGTCCGTGGCTGTTTGAGGAGTTTTATTACAGATTGCAAACCTTTTTTTGTGGATTTAATGCCATATATATATATATATATATATATATATATATATATATATATATATATATATATATATATATATATATATATATATATATATATACACTATATGCCAATCCATCTGTCCATCCATCCAAGCGTTTGACAATAGCTTGTAAACTGCCTATCCACGCTAAAGGTGGTGAATAGCAAGTCAAAGCTAACGGCATGCTAGGCTGTGTTCGGAAATACCCCTGGATAGTGATAACAACACTGTGATTGCAGTTAAAATGTTTAATTGTTTGGCTATCAATGAAATAAAGTTTAAAACAGAGAAGTAGCTGAGAATGGACTGATGTACTGGTTTTCCAAGTTCAGCAGGTGCTAACCTTGTCCAAAGAGAACATACAGGTTGTGAATCTCAATAATGGAGCCCCGTTAAGAAAAGATAAATTGCAGTCGCCCTGAAGCGAGTGACTAATTTAAAGTTTGAGGGACTTATTTAGTCTTTGATTACTCGGGACACCTTTTGTTGGAGGTCAGATCAATATGGTATAATTCCTTCTTCATTTAATCACACCAAAATGTAATTCCAATCCACAATTGATAACAAGTATTTTGGTGCTGTATCATTTATAGATTAGGTTGGCACTGGGTTATATAATCAATAAATACATTTATGAATCGGTGTCAATATAAATAAATACAACATCTTTAAAATATACGTATTTACGTTTAAACAACACAGAATTGTTTCTAAAATTGATGTATCCTAGGGGACCCATTTAAAATCTGAATCAATCCACACACACACACACAGACACACAGACACAGACACACACACACACACACACACACACACACACAGACACACACACACATACACACGGGTGGATTTCTGTCAAGAAAAAAGTTCAAGTAAGCTACAGAGTTTGATAACTCGTTAAGGACTGTATTATATTCAGTGCTTGACCCTAGCCAGACCTTATCCATCCATTCATTAACTCATTCCTAAGACAAGCACTCTCCCAGCATTCGGTCGCTGTGGGAAAATCTGTGTCATTAATTCACGTTCATAATTATTCTCTTATCAATGCAGAACCGTGACTATTTCAACTAGATTAAGTGCATTTCAAGATATAATTTAATCCACAGTGCAGAATGCATTTGAAGGAGAACACGTGCTCTCTATTTTAAAAAGGATCATTCTGGATCGTATAGTCAAACAGTGTGGAGGTCCAGCACCCTCTCCTCGCTGTCGCTCTTTCTGGAGACCGTATGACTTCGGCGGGCCTTCCCTTCCAGCACCGTCTCCTCGCTGTCGCTCTTTCTGGAGACCGTATGACTTCGGCTGTCCTTTCACTGCACAGCGGACATGCTTCTGCTTCCGCTACGGTCCAAGACTTCTTCGAATAGCTTCATCGCGCAGCGCGGACAGCTGTCCGCCTCTGGTCTGGGTCAGCGTGTGGGCCAGGGCGTGATTGGCTGAGGAGGACCATTCGTTGTCACCACTGGCTTAAAAAGAACCAGCAATCATTTTCTTGATGGGGAATGTACAGCGGGCAGGGTTTCAGGTTTCAGGTTTCAGGTTTCCCCCTCATGTTTTAAACCCAAACAACTCCTAATGAGTGCAAGGGCAAGGAAAATGTGCTGATATGAATCATTCAGTCATTTAACGGGGAACCGGAGAACATTTCTTATGACACATGTTTGTCTCGTCGTTATGTTTGTTTTGAGATGCCTTTTTTTTTTTTATTGTAGTAAAGTAGTTCTCTTTTGTAAGCGACAATGTTTGGGTTTTAGCGTGGGTGCGTTTATCAATGGAAGCTTGGCGTGTTTAAAACAACGAAACCCTTTTTCAAGGGATACTGCTGTATGTACGGTCTCTGATAGATAGTGCCTACTACTAAAATACATTTCCATCTCCCCCTATTGGTTCAAGTCTGTCTGTAGCTCAAAGAATAGCGCTTTGCCTGAGGTTGTGGAGGTTAATGGACTCCAAATTAATGATTTTATTAAAAATAATTTGCTGCGGGTATTCCTTGAAAGATGGTTTGCTGCATTTTGGACATATGATGTATGTGATGTACTATGATAGATAGTGGATGTGTTATTATATGATAGATAGTGGATGTATTCTTTCATAGATTGTGGCTGTTTCTTTGATAGCTAGAGGATGTCTCCAATGCTAGATAGTACCTACGCCTACAACATATTTTCATCTCCCAACTGTTGCTACATGTCCGTCAATAGCTCGGTGAGTAGAGCGCTTGCATCCACAGCAGAAGGTCAATGGGTCGAATCCCGCCAGGTACCTAATATGGTCTGAGGAAACAGCTTGTCTGCGGCGTACTACCGAGCAAAGGTCTTGTAGTGAAGGCACAGTCCGTGAGCCTATGGTCTACTACCTCCGGCAGTGAAGGCACAATCCTTCAGTCTGTAGTCGACTACTAAGCAGTGGTCTACCAGCAGAGGAAGCACTGTCCTTGTACACACACACACACACACACGTGACTCTGGGGCTGTTGGCGGGACTGGGCTGGTCTACACTGAAGCTGTTTCCAGCCGTCTGCTCGGAGAAATTGCAGGAAACAAAGTCACCGTCAGCGGTTGACCACGTCTAGCAGTAGGGGTGCTGTGGCTTTGAGGGGGCACAATCTCACACGGAGAGTAAGCCGGCAGGAGGGTCCAGTTATGGCTGTATAACTTCGAGTGACCTCCAGCAGGTGTCTCGCTGAATTCACTGTTTCCTGAATTGTCAACATTTTCCAAATTCAGGCACAGCTGCGTGCCTGAATAGTATAGCATAGTATAGTATAGTCTAGTCTAGTCTAGTCTAGTCTAGTCTAGTCTAGTCTAGTCTAGTCTAGTATAGACACCGGTCTCTGCTGTCACAGAACCCGCTGGGATAGTCTCCTCTTTATTGTGTGTGTGGGACTATAACAACCCTCTAGCCCTGAGGCCACACACACACACACAGACGTACACACACACTCTCACGCACACACACGCACACATACGTTTACACACACACACACACATTCGTATACACACATACACACACGTACACACACACATACGTATACACACGTACACACACACCTACACACACACACTCACACACACTCACACACAAACACACACACACACACACACACACATACACACACACATACGTTTACACCCGTACACACACACTAACACACAAACATCCCAGGAGGACATGTGATCTTGCATCACATGCTGGAAGACATTTTCCTCTCAGCAGACAAACTTTCACAGGTTTTTATTCACAGATATACTCTTTATTTTATCTTGTCCAGTGGATTCTTTGGATGCTGTGAGTCTAAACAACATGGGTCTGGGGACACAATAAATAAAGCATTAAATAGTACAAAAGAAAAGAAAAACATAATAAAATAGATGAGGCGTAGTGCGTAGTCATCATGACCGATGTTCAAGCCGACGTTCTTAAGATAAAGAAGAAGTCTTTTTCAAGGTGATGTGTTGACTAATGTGTTTGTACTTTTGGTCATACTTCGATTAAATATTGTCTTTCTTGTTAAAAACAAACAAAAACCGGGATCGGTATCATTTGCGAAGGACCTGTCTGTGTGCGTTGGCACGTGTGAATCACAACACACCTTTGCAATTATCAGCTCCACTGTTGTAATTGGAAACTGAAGATGATAATAATATGTCAATCCCTTATGAGCAGCCACAGTTCATTCCTCTATCTTGGTTGAATATTTTCGTCTTTTGCCTTGTTGCTGTTGAAGGCATTCATTTACACACTCCCACACACTTTAAGAAGTTAGTTTGTCTTAGACTGCGACCTCTGAGCTGACCTTTTGGAGGTGATGCCTGTCTCTCTGTCTTTCTCTCTCACAATATAGTATATCTGACTCTGTCTCTCTTCCTCTCTCTCTCTTGCTTTTTTCTCTTTGTCTCTCCCCCTTTCCTCTGTCCTCTCACACGCAAACCCACGCACGCACGCACGCACGCATGCACACACGCACACACACACACACACACACACACACACACACACACACACACACACACACACACACACACACACACACACACACAGAGAGCTGTAGAAATAAAGCTAGCTTTTTATTCATTTTTTGTAACTCCAACTTTGCCTTCAACTTAACCTCTCTCGTTAGCACCGACTCGGCTATCGAAACAAAGCGATTTCCAACTGACAATGTGTTTCACATTGTCAGTTGTATCCTTTATTTCCTAGCTTGCGTCGAGCTAGGCTATTAGCACGCAAGGTCCTTCTCCTTGCGTATATATACATAATTATATAAATTATATAATATTATATAATTGAGATAACAGACTCGCCTTGAATTCCCTCTAAAACCCTCAGACAAACGCTGTAGGTCTTCAAGCATAGTCCAACACGGCGCTTCCTTTGTCCGTCCGTCTGTCTGTCTGTATTCTGTCTGTAGGTTTTCGACTCGGAGAACCAGGATCAAACCACAGGATCAGTTAAAAAAGAAAAAGTTGAAAATGACAGTTTCAAGCGATTTTAACTGATCGGTCAAATTAAAATCAATCCCAGTAATGGATTGGTGATAATGGCAACACAAAGGGCAAAAAAAAAAGGGCTGTGACATTGTACACATTTTAGTAAGGACGGAGGAGAGAGCTACAACTAAATTCTGCTTTTGCTAACAACCCACGTGACTGCTATAGCGGATGCTTTTGTACTAAAGGTGTGTCATTTCCTAGTATCTCTCAGTCAAAAACACAGCATTGAATACAGTTTAAATATGCCCTTTCACAGAAACACCACGTTTGCCACGCTACAATGAAAAAGTCCTCGACTTTAGAATGATTAAATGTCTTAAATCTACCTTCATATACCCGTGAAGGTATTCAGCAGGACTGGCAAATCGACACACCTCAACATGCATAATTCATAGCACTGAATTCTGTCTTCATAATTTAATCCTTTTTCTTTTTTTCTCCCGCTTCTATCGCTCAGAGCGAGAACTCCTTGATGGCCTCCAGTGACACCACCCTCCTGAGCTCGGCCGTGTGCAGATACCGGAGCGTGCACGAGGGGAGCGTGCATGAGGGGAGCGTGCACGACGGGAGCGTGCACGAGTGGAGCGTGCACGAGGGGAGCGTGCACGACGGGAGCGTGCACGACGGGAGCGTGCACGACGGGCGCATGCAACACGTGAAGAAGACGTCGTCAGGTCTCGTCTGCATCGCGTCCGGATCGTTTACACACACACACACACAATCGTTTAGCGCTAAGCACCTATGGCTGGTAACGAGAACGCCCGGTTGATGGCAAACATCCAATGCTATGCTGGGACATACCAGAGATTTATGATTTATTTATTTTTTCAAAAAGGCCCATTTCTTGGAACAGGTTAATAATATGTATCCAAGATTAAATATCCCAAGTAAATGAGGTAGTGTACGTGCAATGGACATCGTTTTGTGCCTCTATGGAGTTTCCCATAGTCCGGAGAGACCAACATCTTACAAATGAGCATGCACCCATGATGTGCTGGAAGAGATGGTGGTGTTTTTATCCAATAGTTTTTTTATCTCAGCCTTGTATTTCAATACTTTTCATCACTGTCTTTGCCTCTTAAGTCTGTTTAATACCGGAGACGTTTCGGTACAATACCATCGTTATTCATTTCTTAATCCATTTTTTTAACCGTTGATCAAATGCTTCGCCTAATGAATCGCTCAAGCACTGGCCGTCGTTGCCGTGTTTATTTATTTATTATTATGGGATAGCTCAAGTGGACTTCAGCCAGGGATTTCATTAAAGGGTTTTCTCATTATGCTAATGCAGTGTGCCGCACTTTGGAAAAACCCCATGAATGGCAAATGAAAAGTTGTTGCTGTATTGCTTATTATGTGACCTTCGACAAGTTTCTTTTGAAAGAAGCACATGTATCAGGGAGGACAAACTGAAACAGATTTAGTTTGGCCGTTGTCGTGATTAAGTGTGCTTTTCATTAACAATGGGTAGGTAAGGTATTTTGTGCTGATCTTTTGAAAACGTAACCTGTGTGTGAGCATTGGTGGTGGTGGTGGTGGGTGTGGTGGTGGAGGTGGTGGTGGGTGTGGTGGTGGGTGTGGTGGTGGTGGGTGTGGTGGTGGTGGTGTGGTGGTGGCGGGTGTGATGGTGGTGGTGGTGGGTGTGGTGGAGGTGGTGGTGGGTGTGGTGGTGGGTGTGGTGGTGGGTGTGGTGGTGGTGGGTGTGGTGGTGGTGGTGTGGTGGTGGCGGGTGTGATGGTGGTGGTGGTGGGTGTGGTGGTGGTGGAGGTGGTGGGTGTGGTGGTGGTGGTGGAGGTGGTGGCGGGTGTGATGGTGGTGGTGGGTGAGGTGGTGGTGGTGGAGGTGGTGGGTGTGGTGGTGGTGGTGGTGGTGGTGGGTGTGATGGTGGAGGTGGTGGCGGGTGTGGTGGTGGTGGTGGTGGGTGTGGTGGTGGTGGAGGTCGTGGGTGTGGTGGTGGTGGAGGTGGTGGCGGGTGTGATGGTGGTGGTGGTGGAGGTGGTGGGTGTGATGGTGGAGGTGGTGGCGGGTGTGGTGGTGGTGGCGGGTGTGATGGTGGTGGTGGTGGGTGTGGTGGTGGTGGTGGAGGTGGTGGCGGATGTGATGGTGGTGGTGGTGATGGTGGAGGTGGTGGGTGTGGTGGTGGTGGTGGTGGCGGGTGTGGTGGTGGTGGCGGGTGACCAGTTTGCTTGGCCGCTGTGTATGGATATTGACACGCCATAAATCCGGCCTCGCTTTTCCTTTCGCTGCTTCAGGAGAATGACCGTATCTCTTATTCTAGATATCTGTTTCTCACTTTCTCATTTTCTCTCTCCCTAACCTATTCTCTCTGTCTCATTATCTCTCGCCCTCTCCCCCTATTCTCCATCTGTTCCTCCTATCTCTCTCTCTCCTACTCTCTCTCTCCGTCACTAAGTCTCACTCTCACATCCTCACCTTGCTCTCTTATTCTATCCTATTATTTCTCTTTGTTATTCTTTCGCGCTCCGTCCCTCTCTCACACTATCCCATATTTTCTCTCTTATTATCTGTCTTGTGGTCTCCCCTCCCCCTCACTTATTCTCTCCCCCTCGTGTTTTCTCTATTTTCTCTCTCCCTGTCTGTGTCTCTTCAGCTGTTTTTAAGGAAAAGTAAATGATTGTAGATAATAAAGATTTCTCACTTTCTAAAAAGTATAAGGAAAAGTAAGTATGATAGAGACAGGCTGGTGAAGGGGCCACAGTAGCTATCTCCTCCTCACTGAACGGTCCTGGGTTCGATCCCTAATGTCTTCAGCCTCACCCTCTCTAATTCTCTTACTCTTTTATCTCTCTCTCTCTCTCTCTCTCTCTCTCTCTCTCTCTCTCTCTCTCTCTCTCTCTCTCTCTCTCTCTCTCTCTCTCTCTCTCTCTCTCTCTCTCTCTCTCTCTCTCTATGGCAAGCCGTTTTACAAAAAGCCTGCAGTATTGACCAAGTATGTTTCAGCCTTACTATTTGCAAGATGTTGGTTTGCCTATCCATCTCTCACAACTAAACATTTGTTACAATAATTGCATCAGAATTGACTTTTAAGTCCTGCACTCTGACTGTCCTTTGCCTTCGCAGGGCTTAAGATGTCATTTGTGAAGTCTACTTTGTTGGGATGTTGTCCAGACTCGTGTGTTTGACTTGTGTTTGCCGTACGTCTAGACCGCACTGGGTGAGGAGGAGATGGGGCCCAAGTCATTTGGATGAACCACAAAAGCTTCAGTTTTGTGGTGATTAAGCCACAATCGCACAACAAGTACGCGTGTGTGTGTGTGTGTGTGTGTGTGTATATACATGACAGAGGAGCCATCTGTGGTCGTTAGTAGATACTTTCGCTAGCCGTTGTATCTCATGCGGCCATTATTCTTCTGCGTGACACTTCAGTAGCATAACCAGGCCAGAGCCTGTTTTGGATTACG
>JACYXH010000537.1:450000-457500 GCA_026745465.1 Lota lota
CCAAACTCACAATAAGATAGAGAGTTACAGTCACCTAGCTACTTTCAAAGATGTACATTGTGTTCACGAAATACTCCCTCATTCAAAACGAGTGCCAGTGACAACGCAACAAGATGGTCGTTTGCAAAGATGAGTTGGCACTATTTACGGTGCTTTTATGATCAGGCTGTGACGCGTCACTGGCGCAGTAATATTACCAGCGGCTTTTGGCTGGGTTTGTCCACGTGGAGGCTAGCGTTAACGTTAGCGACGCAGCACAAACGGAAAGCAGGATCTAACCCAGCGAACTCCCCTTCTCGACGCACAACGATGAGCTGTGAATTGAGTCAGACGACCCGTCTGAATCTGGGTAGAACTGGCAAAAGACATCTCGGCGTATCCCTTTAAGGGCAAACAGGGACAAGCTAACGCTAGCTTGAGCTCAATTCGTACCTGTTCGGCGGAAAGATCCCGGCCGTCTCGGCGTCTGTGTTGGAGTACTTCTGGACGCTACGCTTCATCCATCTTTCAAAACAAACTCCCAAGATTGAGCTGTATTTGTGCACGGCTCTGGTCCTGGAATGAGGAGAGAGGAGAGAGGAGAGAGGAGAGAGGAGAGAGGAGAGAGGAGAGAGGAGAGAGGAGAGAGTAAAGAGTAAAGAGTAAAGAGTAGAGAGTAGAGAGTAGAGAGGAGAGAGGAGAGAGGAGAGAGGAGAGAGGAGAGAGGAGAGAGGAGAGAGGATAGAGGAGAGAGGAGAGAGGAGAGAGGAGAGAGGAGAGAGTAGACTCTAGTAACGTCTCAGTTGATCCGGTTTGTTTGTGTCCCTCCGTGGCTGCAGAACGCTGTGTTTCCTGTCTGGCCGTTCCATGCAGAACGCTGTGTTTCCTGTCTGGCCGTTCCATGCAGAACGCTGTGTTTCCTGTCTGCCCGTTCCATGCAGAACACTGTGTTTCCTGTCTGCCCGTTCCATGCAGAACGCTGTGTTTCCTGTCTGGCCGTTCCATGCAGAACACTGTGTTTCCTGTCTGGCCGTTCCATGCAGAACGCTGTGTTTCCTGTCTGCCCGTTCCATGCAGAACGCTGTGTTTCCTGTCTGCCCGTTCCATGCAGAACGCTGTGTTTCCTGTGCCCGTTCCATGCAGAACACTGTGTTTCCTGTCTGGCCGCCCGGGCTGTCGAAATGGGCAGTGGGCGGAGTCAACTCTGTGAATGGTGGATCACACAGGGCTAAACAAAATCTGACGTTCCAGTGAACGCATTATAATGTGTTTCGTAACGATGCGATATTTCCCTTGAGTAGTAATACCAATGATCGCTCTCGCCAGTGAGTTTCAGAGGTGAAGAGTGCAGTGCTAAATGGTCTGGTATCATCAAACCTTTTGCATTTCCTTACAAGTAGCATTTATGAAAGACTTTCCCAGAAAGTGCATATTTCTATTTTGTGTCATGTTCTTGTGCTCATTTTATGCATTTTGTGTCGTGTCGACGGTGAAATCCATTTGTCAGCATAGCGCAACACAAAAACCCCACCCACCCACACCCACACACACACACACACACCCACACACACACCCAACCCCCACCCCCCCCCCCACCCACCCACATACACACACACCCACACACACACACACCCACACACACACACACACACACACACAAACCCACCCCCCACCCCCCCCCCCCCCACCCACCCACATACACACACACCCACACACACACCCACACACACACACACACACACACACACATACAAACCCACCCCACACCCCCCCCCCACCCACCCACATACACACACACACACACACACACACACACACACACACACACACACACACACACACACACACACCCACACCCACACCCACACACACCCACACCCACACACACACACCCACACACCCACACACCCACACACCCACACACACACACACACCCACACCCACACACCCACACACACACACACCCACACACACACACACACACCCACCCACCCACACACACACACACACACACACACACCCACACACACACCCACACACACACCCACACCCACACCCACACCCACACCCACACACACAGACACACACACACACACACGCACACACACACACACACAAAAAACAATAACAGCGCTTTGGATTTCTTTCTTGCACACTTTCACCTTGCAGCACGCATAAGTAATGACCCGGGGACAGAAAGAGACATTCAACAGAATGGAGATATGCCCATGGAAGGGGTGGGTGGGGGTAGGGGGGGGTTAAAACGTGTGTCAGTCGTCCTGTCGAGTGACGCAGAGCGTGGATAAATTCACTAGATTTACTGCCCCGTTTCTCAGCTCCGAGATGAGGTCATCAATCCAGGTCTTGAGGCGGGGGACGTGTCTCTCCCATAGCACCCCTCCCCCCCCCCCCCCCCCCCCCCCCCCACCCAGCTCCCTTTTTTTCACATATCCAATGGTTCTGATGAAAGGAGGGAGGGGATTAGATGGGGTTTAGCCTCTCTGCCCTCGCTATCCTTCCTTATTCCCTCCCTCCTCTTCCATCTCTCCTTGTTCACTTCCTTTGTGTTTCTGTGTTGATCTCTTCGCCTGCTCTTATCTACAGCTATGTTTCCTCCGTGCGGTCGTTGCTATTCACCTGTGTCGCCTGAAGCATTGTTCACCTAGGGTTGCCTGTTCGATCCCCGGCTCCTCCTAGCCCGGTGTGGAGGTGCCCCTGAGCAAGACGCCTCACCCTGAGTGCTCCAACAGCTGGCTGTTCCCAGGCACGGTTGACAGTGCCGTTGGTGTGTGAATGGGTGAACCAATGTGTGTGTGAATGGGTGAACGGATGTGTGTGTGAATGGGTGAACGGATGTGTTTGTGAATGGGTGAACGGATGTGTGTATGAATGGGTGAACGAATGTGTGTACGGATGTGTATATGAATGGGTGAACGGAGGTGTGTGTATGTGTGTGAATGGGTGAACGGAGGTGTGTGTGTGAATGGGTGAACGGATGTGTGTGTGAATGGGTGAACGGATGTGTGTGTGAATGGGTGAACGGATGCGTGTGTGAATGTGTGAATGTAAGGCACTGATCGCAAAGCGCTTTGCGTGGACACGGGTTAGAAAAGGGCAATATACAGTGCAGTTCATTTTATATTTACCAACCCAGCATCCCTGTCTTGTTATCCTTTCTCATTTCCTTCATTTATTCATTCATTCATTCCTTCATTGACACCTTGATCCGTTCTTCATCCGTCCATCCTCTGGCGTATGTTCAACAGAAACCTTGCGTCTAGGGTCAGCAGAGTCCTAGCTTTGACCAGACACTGAGCTCCGAATGAGTCTGCGTTGATCCTGCTAAGCGCATGTGGCCATAGGTACATAGGATGGGAAGGCAGGCATCTCTGCTTATCGTTTTAGCTCCAGCGAGAATGTTGCTGTGTTGATAGTTTCAATTTCTCTCTCAGCTCACAGCGGGTATTCCCATTTAGGGCGCATTAGAAGGTATCAGAAGCAGGAGGTAGAGTGTCACTTCTTTTCTAACCGTCCGTTTACCACCACCACCCCCCCCCCCCCCCCCCCCCCCCCCCCCCCCCCCCGCAGCGCTGATCGATGCGCAGGCCATTCCGTCTGGCGCCCTAATGATCAGACCACCGGTGAGAGATGGGTAGACGGATGGATGGACGGATAGATTCAAATGATGGATGGAACAAGGCAGACAAGATAACCACTTACAAAAGGATCCTCTCTTTGGGGCCATTGTGTGTCGTTTAAGGATAAAAGGATCGCCTCAGCGCTAGGAAATGCAAACGGCCTTCAATACCGTTAATCAATGGATCATTACGATCGATTCCCCAGGTGGATTTGACGATAACAGCGACGGTCTAATGCCTTACTCAAATAATACAAGTGTCTCTGTCTCTGCATCACACTTTACTCAAGAACTGCATTCGATGGGAGAGGGAATGAAGAGGGGCTTCTTTTTTTGTTGCATCATACCGGAGACTTATGTTGCTGTCACTGTGGTTATGTTTCACTCTGGCTGGTGGTATTATCTTGCAGCCCAGTACGCTTCCAGCTCCATCTCTGTCTCTCTCTATACACACACAGTAAACCCATGAATGAGTGCTTTGGCAATGCGAGATATCGTCGACCATGGGGCCTTCAAAGATCTCTCTTTCTCTCTCTCTCTCTCTCTTTCTTTCTCTCTCTCTCTCTCTCTGTCTCTCTCTCTGTCTCTCTCTCTCTCTCTCTCTCTGCCACCCCCCCCCCCCCCATAAATAACTGCAGAGTCCAGGCAGCAAACCAAAAGCATAAAAGACCCTTTCTTTGTACAAAAGCCGTTATATATTATGGATGGGAAGCACCAAACCGCATGCATGGGAACAGTTGAGAGCAAATCCCATCCAACGGACTAGAAGGGTGAAACAACAAAAGCAGTACTCAAACTGTTTTCTAACGCAGTTCTATATGTGCATCACCTCCCCACCAAAAACACTATCTGGTAACACTTTACAATAGGTTTACAGTAATTAACCAGTAATTAGCATTAGTTAATGCAGTAATAAACAATGTCTAACAGTTAACTATTGGTTCTATTAATCATTTGCTAATGGTGTCCATGTATACTAATGGTGTTCATGTTAACTAAGGTAATGGTGTTTATGTTAACTAAGATGTTAGATATACATTATTTGAAATGTACCTTATTTCATAGAGTCTGGGTTAACCCTAACCCTAACCCAGCCTTACCGTAACCCTAACCCAATCCCCTATGCTAATGCTACACAATTATGCTTATCACTGCATTACCTAATGTTTATTCATGGTTAATTAATATGCCCTTATTGTAAAGTGTTACCAACTATAGTATTCAATTAAAAGAAGGAAAATAATATGGCTGGTTTGAAGTGTGGATGGATTTAGTCTGTAATCTCAGATGGCTCATAGTCTCTGTGAAAGGGGTGTCACCGTGGTGAACCCAGAAACATGAAATGTGTGGAGGAGTGGAGGTGGACGGAGAAAATGGGGGAGACAGAGAGGGATTGAGAGAGTCCACCTTGTGAGTGTGTGCGTGTCGCAGAGAGAGGGAGATAAATCAAGATAAAGGTGTGCCGAGATAGAGGGAACTACAGAGAAAAGAAAAAAGAAAAAAACTACAAAGAAAAAAAAGAAAAAAAGGTATGCTTAAGAGAGCGAGCCAGAGTGAGTGTGACGACAGCCAGATAAGGCAGAAGAAAGCCTGTCTCCACTCCTGGGAGCGTTAGGACAGCGCAGATAGCAATTCTATCTCTCTGAACACAAGCCAACATAAATATGTGCCGCTATACAAAAACAACAATCACTTTTCTTTGGGGTGAAAAACGGCTCCCGGTGAATTGACCCAACTGAGGTCTTTTCACTTTCGCACTTTAAGGTGTAAATGTTTCTTTACAGTCTCTCTGAGGTCACGCTGGGGGGGGGGGGGGGGGGGGGGGGGGGGGGAGATAAGAGTGAGGGATATCATGCTGAGGACTTTAACTTTGAAAAGGCACCCCGGGAGCATCATATTCCCAAGGCATTCGAGTAAACGCAGGACGCCTTTGCACCGTTGAGGCTGCCACCCCTGGCTGGGAACAGTTCTATAAAAGTATGATAAAGTGAGAGCAGAGCTTTTATTTCCATTTGCACTCTTGCCTTTTTTGATATGAGGTGCAATAAAAAGTACAGAGTTGTGTCACAAAAAAATAGAAGAAGCTATATTGAAAATGGTCTTTCCCTGTGAAGACGAACAGCATTTTGTTATTGCCAAACTGCACCCCAAAGCTGCCCTTGTTTAAAGTGGGGGTGTTTAGGAGGGTGTCTGTGTACACAACCTTTCTTTAATACTACCCTTAAAGCCACATTCATTCAACTCTGGCCACTAAATTACCTGCCTAGCAATCTTGTGAACAAACTCACATGGGTTAATGAAAGCAGAAATGCACTGCATTACTGCTTTCATTAAGAGTCCAAATCAATGCCCAAATCAGACCTCCAGTATGCAATTATGTTTGTTTGGTTTTTCATAACATGGAATACATCCACCAGATTACGGAAGCCTAATCAGGACATATCCGCTTTGATAAAGAGTAAAATGGCTGCCACCCTTTGATGAACTCGACAATGTTGGTCGATACGTTCGGCTTTGATGATGTGTGGCAAAGGTTTAGAAAACCATGCCCACACTGCGGGACCCAAAATAATGAAAACAACGAAACAGCAGCAAGCTGGTCACTGTTGGCAGGGACTCAAATGTCACGGTGGGCCATCAAAACATTTGCGGTGACATTTGTTTTGGACAGGCTTCCATTTTAAACATCGCGTTGTCCGTAAGACCTTTCCAGTTAGAGTTCAACTTTTTTTTAACCTTTATTTATTACAGTTAAGTTTAAAAACAGTTTTCCATGCCAACTTTAGACAGCAGAGTAAGGAAAAGCCCAGCGATGGAAAGGGAAAAACCTTGAGAAGGAACACCATTATTTACTATTTAGCTGGTTAGAAGCTGCTTTAATCTAAAGTGCCTTAAGACTACTTAAGGGAGGGAATCAAGCTACACGTCATCACAGAGTATGTCGAGGTTAGGGGCATCTTGCTCTAGGATACCTACATGTAGGCTGAAGAGATTGGACATTGAACCCTGTACCTTTTGCCTGGGACTCAAACATAGCTCTGTCCTTCCAGGGATGGCAGGGAATGCAATAGATGGACAGCCATGCGAAGAGAAACACACCATGGTAGGCAACATAAAGACAACCCTTTTGTGGAGAGATCTCAAAGACACAGCTTGTGCTTCAAGCAGTCTGGATCAAAACCCTGGACAGGCCAGGTGGAGACTTGACAGAGCCAGGACACTGAGCGGCGCTAGCGAAGCCATGCCTTGTATTTTAATGCTGATTCACAGCTCATCTCAACCGGGGAGGGAGGAGCTAGAGATAATGCTAGGCTCCAGCCGGTCTTTAAATGTCATGGAATTCACTCGTAGGCCAGAGCAATGTAGGAAATAGCATGTCCCACCGTACCTGCAGTGCTATCGAAATGAATCGTTACAAAAGTATTTTAATAATACACAGGACAGAGATTTCCACTAGTGCTGGTATGATACTCCAGACTTGCATATGTTCCATACAGAAACGTATTCACATGCAACGAGTGCCACTGTTTGTGCACAGATCTTTGAAAACGCCAAAGCAATATGCACCTTTTAGTTTGGTAGTAATAAGTTTGCTTAAGCAGAAGAGTCAAATTGCTAAACCCAGTGTAGCGGAAGCATTCGATTTGCTGTTGAATACGCGCTTCATTACATATTTTGTGAGTAATGAGTTACATTACTGAAATCATTACCAATTTGTCATCGTCGAGGTGGATTACAATTGTTACACTGTTAATATTTCCATACCTTTTGTAAAACTTTTTTGTGTGGTCAGATTCGAGCACTGCTCGGACATGGCCAACACACCTTTGTGTTGAACCAGAGAAAAAAACGTCATCATCCTCTTCATTAATCGTTCCTCGTTA
>JACYXH010000537.1:460000-505000 GCA_026745465.1 Lota lota
ACTATTATTATGGGATTGTGCTAATCGTTATTGATGAAAAAGTGAAAAGCTGTTAAAAGAAAATAAGCAAATATTAAAAAATTCAAGCTAAACTATGAAAATCTGCTCCAGCCGGTTGTACTTCCTGCTTATTGCTGGGGAAGTTCCTTACGACCGATTCCAATGATGGATAATCGGACGTTTTGCGAACGACAAATTTAAACTGATGAAATTGCCTAGAAATCGATCAAGACCAAGCACGTTACAATTCAAGAGGTAAACGTTTTTGTTGAACTATTTTGTGTGTTTCATAAGAGACATTTTGTACGCTTAACATCACATTTTTACAAGAAAATCCTACTATGAATGAGGCAAAAAAGCATTCTGTGACGTACATCATTGCAGTCGACTCTCCTGCATCGCGCCCGGTTCAATTCTTGTTTTGCTTTCTAGCTTTGAAGTAAAAATCGAAATAATCATCCAAAATAAATTGTCTGTCAAGACATGATAACAATGAACACTGATTACATTTATTGTGAGCTGAGGGCCGCACGCCCTCACCTCAGTGTGTGTGCGTGTCGCTACAGAGTTCAATCTCTCAGCGGGGGGCTTGAGCCTGTTCATACAGCCACGGTTATTATTCTATAGGCCTATCTAATTAAAGCAAGGTCTTTAAGGAGACCGATTTAAAATGTATAAAGTTAGCGTCTGAGTTTCCATGCGTATCGTTAGTGCAATTGCTGGGGGGCCCGTACGTTTAAGCTCTGGGGGCCCCCCCCCAAGGTATGTGTCTGCCTGGACTGGAATAAACCAGCCAAGCCACATGCAAATTCAAGCATGTAATGACATGTGGCACATTATATACTATTAATAATAAAAGCAGTAAAAGAAGAGAGTGGATTCTCTTTTCCCTCACATGTGTAAGCAGCTCTTCCCCATTGTATTCACTCCTGTCTCCTTGTTTTCGCTAAGCTGATTGCAGTGTTCAAAATGCAAACCTTGCAGTCAGCTCCGGATCTAATAAAAGCTTTTTAGTACCCGCTTCCCCTCCGAATGGCTCCTCTCCAGCAAACTAATAAAATACAGACCGAAGGCTGGACTTCTCATAGGGAGAAACGTTAGAAAAAAATTTAGTACCTGACATTTATTCTATTTTCTGTGGAAGCGACGGAATTAATCCATTTTGCCCGAGCAAACTCACTCAATAACAACGGCGGACAAAGACACCAGAATCATCCATTCACCTAATTCATTATGGCCGTCTAGTTTGTCTTAATGCTCAGGAAGATGGGAGAGAGGGCAGAGCAGCGTAGCAGTTAGGGGTGTTTGTCTCCCAGCCAAAAGGTTGCCAGTTCAAACCCCAGCAGTGTCCTGTATGAATCCTTGAGCAAGGCGCCCTGACCCCTACCTTCTGCATTATGTATGTCTCTAAGGCACTTTGGATAGAAGTTGGAATACGTAACAGACCGATGTGTATGGAAGTCAATAAGGACTTTACTCGATGGAACAAGAGAGGATGAAAACAAAAGCCCGTTGCATCAGATATTTACCATTTAGCAGATGCTTTCATCCAAAGCGACTAGCAGGGAATTCTGCAACATGAATTACTGAGCAGGCTAGGGGCCACATCCTGAGCCACAGGCTCTGGTTAGGCTGCGTGCGTTTTGAGGATCGAACCGAGTGCTTTGCCGCTGACAGCCTCCTCCTATCCCCCCTTTAACAGACGGGTCTGCCGACACAAAACGACCGTCACCTTCGTTCTCAGTGCGAATTGAAATATCCGCAGCCAAGGTTTCGGCGAAAGGGAACGCGTGGGCGGGGTTGACGATGTCTTTATACCGAGGCCCTCGGAGGGGCAAAGGTCAACGAGTTTTTATTGACGTCCCGCACCGTAGAGGAAAACCAATAATGGCAGGTATTGCGGGGTTTTATCACAGCTGTCTGACATTTACTACCGATAGGCACCCATTAGCAAACAATGATGTTGGGGTCACCTTAAAGCAAACGAGGTCAAAGTGTATTTATATATATATATATATATATATATATATATATGAACAGCTGATAAACCGACTTGTTGAATTCATAACATAACATATTTTTGTCCTCTGTATCGGGGATATCCTATAGCTACTCAGGCAAAGTGTCAGCAGTGTGTTTATTTAGTATTTTTCATTTGGTTACGCGGCATTTTTTGAAGTCACTCCATATTGGATCGTACTCTTTGATGTTCTCAGCCTCGCATTGGATAAAAGCATCGTCCAAATATAAATGTAAAATACACACACACACACACTTATTATTTTTATTTGGTTAACATTCACGCAGATGGCCAGTCATTTCTGAGTGGCGGCGTTCGGTCGTATCGTACTTTCTCATCCCTCGTGTGATTGCAGTATTGGTCCAATTCTCCAACGTGGGAGGATTGGACCAATTCTGCAATCACACGAGGGATGAGAAAGTCACAGTATTTAGGTTGTTTTTTAGTTTTTAGCCAGCGGCTCCGTTCTCGTCATACAAAAATAACTCCAAAAGGTTGCCAAAGAGACACTGAGCAAGATTGGCAAGTGTTATATTGCCCTTCTAGCTGTTTAGCGGGTGAGTGTGAGGTAAAATTGCAAATCAAAAGCTTGTTTTTCTACTCACAAGAATTTTTTTCTCGATGAGCCCTACCTGTGATGTGGTCTGCGATACATTATCAGTTGAACATCAAACATCTGAGAAGGACATCTTGGGAAGATTGAACAATATGCAAAATAGTATATATTCATATTTAACATTTAACAGTGCATTGTCTTGAAACACAGAAAAAGAGATTAGCCTATATAGCAAACATAACATGTAACACAAAGTACCAAATGAAAGCCTGAAAACATTTAACTGTCATACGGCAATACATTTTATCTTAACAAATTAGTAATCATGGTCCTAAAGCAGCAGCATTTAGCAGCACTTACTTTCGCCAAAAGTAAGCAACACTTACTTCACCGTTCTCAGTCTGCAATAGCCATCTTGTTATGGTGTCCGGGGGGGGAAGACTATCGAGAGTAAAGGAAAATCTATTCAGCAGCAGACTTTCATTTGGTGAGGTTAATAAAAGTCCTATCAACTGGCAACCCACAGCCACAAAGACACAACATAGGTACACCCTAGCGTCCTCTCCGGCCCTCTTCAGTTCCCTTGCAACAAAAAAACTGACGGTACACAATAAAAGCATGACTAAATCAACACCACAAAGCACAGTTGGTTGCCGCTGACACTTGGTTGGATGCCGCGCGGCTTGTGGTTCAGCAGTGCTCAGACGAAAGCGACGGTTTGTTGGAGCCTTTTCCCTCGGCCAGAACGTCCGCACGCAACGGCGAACCTAAGCCCTTTGGGTCTCCGCATCGACACGTCGGAGCTGCCTTGACCTCCGTCTGCAATTCCCGCTGTTGTGGTGTTGGGCCGGCGAACCACCACTCACCTCGCCTGTGAGCGCAGAGGGCTAACCTTGGATCAATCTGCACATAATCACCGTTTCTTCTTTTTTTTGCTTTGTAAGCCGTCCGTTGCCCGTTTGGATCCGTGAGCCTGAGTAACAGAAGGGTTATTTTGTTGTCAAATTCAGTTGTTTTCAGTTTTATTGGTAAACGTAATTGAAATGTAACACAATTTGTCGTATATATTTGATCAAAATGTAGTCACCTTACCTGGAAAAGTTATTAATACATTCTGATGATAATGATAATTTGGGCTTAATATTCCAGCCAATACTTATGAAGAGCATCGGTCTCATATACTTGAGGTGCTCGACCCGTAGTCCCATCATTACCAATCAAATCCCAAAGCATCAGCTTACAACCCACCGGGTTTATCCCGCTGACACCATGTTTTATGTGATATGCGGTATCAGCATGGAGTAGTGGTTTAGCGTGAAGATTAAATCACTGTAATCTAATTGACGTCATAAAGAACAATGTAAACGTAATCCACTTTACACTTAAGATACTGACATAGGATTGAAACACAATGTATTCATTGCTTAGCTCTGCAGAGGTTGGTACACTATTTCATATGTCCTTTGGCTCCTATGTCCTCAAACACAAGGCAACGTGTATGATAACACTATTCACTGGGAAAATGTATCTTAAAAACAAAATGTATTTTACATTTTACAGGAACATCGTTGTGTTCCATACAAAGACCAGTGAGGTGTAAATTCAATTTGCACTTTTGTGCTCCCCCCCCCCCCCACCCCCATGTCTTTGACCCCAGGAATGCCCCGATAAAACACATTTTACATCGTGCCATCACACACACACAACACCACCCCAGGTTTAAGGGCATTCCTACATCTTCAAAGTGAACCCATATTTCACACGTCAAATATTCATGAATAACGGGGGGTTATCGCAAGCTTTTCTCTGCGTGTTCAAGGTGGGTGCTGCCTTGGTGATTCCTATGGAGAGAGAGAGAATCCCCTGAGCATCACAAAGCAAAAGAGTTCAACATTTACACCTACAATTACACTTCCACGGCTGCTTGTAAACGTGTTTATATTAAATCTTTCGACTAAAACATGGCAATCCATCCATCCTGATTCAACAATGTCCCGTCCCCCCCCCCCCCCCCCCCTCTCCCCTCCCTCCCCGCCGAGTTAGCTTAGCTAAAAAGAAATAAAAATGATTGCCCCATCGCCATGATGGCGTCCGGTGGTGCTCGCTCTCGGGAGAGAGCAGGGGCCATCGGAAATTGAGTTAAACATTCGGTGCGCCGCAAATAGATCCTTTTTTTTTTTCCGTTTGCATACGCTTGAGGACAGGACGGTGGGTAAATTGCAGAGGTTAATGAATGTTTGAATTATTCATGCCTGGGTCTCGGTGAAACGGGGGGCAGGGCTGTGGTGGGGTGGGCGTAGCTGGGCCGGGTTATTGGGCAGCTCGCTGTCGGACCACTGTTTTCTTTGGGGGGGGGGGGGGGGGGGGGGGGGGGGGGGTTGTTAGTTTTGGCCGCAACAAGACGGGACGTACTCATAGAGGAGGGTATTAGGCCTTTTGTAAAAAAAAAAGAAGATATAATACAGACTATGTACGGAGAAGCCGGTGATGAAACAGTCACCGGTTGTTCAGTGTGAACGCGGTTCTCTCCCTTTTAGCCCACATCACGTTCACGTCAGCTTCCAGGTTCACAGTTTGGTTGTGTAGATTGTGCCAAAGGGTTTTCAACCAGGTGATCCAGGTGAACCAGGTGATCTATAGAGCCAGGGGCTGCTGCAGCTTTATTGTGAAATAAATAACAAGCGTGACCTTGTTGTGTATCTTCCTCATCTGACCTTTTGTGTTTTTCTCGTAAAGAAAGCCGCAACTCAATACATAGGAGGTGTTCTTCTTCAGTTTGTATCTTTTGTGGCTTCAAAGTGTGTGGCGTGCCCTCTGTTTCACCGGCTAATCGTTTAATGGCAGGGAGCAGAGATGGGGCCAGGTGGGGGTGTTACGGCTGTGACAGACTGATTACCGTTAGGGTGTGGAGAACAACTCACCTTTCCCTCTCACACACTTATCTTCGAGAACGGTGCCCATCTAACTGTCACGACCATTTTTAAGTACTGGCTATATTTTGCCCATCCCTGTTTCAAATGTTCGTGTTTAGCTTTTGTTCCCCGCAACAACAAAAAAATCTGTATAAAGGAATTTTCTCTCACTGTTTTAAATTGAAACGTTATTTTGTTTTACTTTTTACTTTAGAGAGAGAGAGAGAGAGAGAGCGTATGGCAGAGAGAGAGAGAGAGAGAGAGAGAGAGAGAGAGAGAGAGAGAGAGAGAGAGAGCGTATGGCAGAGAGAGAGAGAGAGAGAGAGAGAGAGAGAGAGAGAGAGAGTAGAGAGAGAGAGAGAGAGAGAGAGAGAGAGAGAGAGTAGAGAGAGTGCGAGAGAGAGTTATGGCTTGGCTCTCGTTTTTTATTTCTCTCGTTTAGTTCTTCTGTCACCGAAATTCTCTTAGTTTCTGGAGTAATGTTCTCTGCTGAGAGCTAGTTTCTTTTTGATTGTCTGTCTGAACCAGCCCTTTTCTCTCTCTTTGCTTATATTCTCTCGTTTCCGAAGCCGCTCTTTTTGAGGGTTTTTTGATAGAGGCAGAAAAAACTGAACTATTTCTCTCTACAGTATTTTATAAAGAAATTGTAGATCTGTTTTGTTATTAACAAACACAATTTTGTTATTCATATGATATTTCCCCGTCAATATAAGTACATACTAAATTTTTTATTTTTTTTTGTATATATTTTGTTTTCCCTATATTTTCTTCTCAACATATTGAGTACAAAGAAGCACAATATAAATACTGATAGTATCAAAAATTGAATCTGTACCTGTGTGTTTCAGAGAGGAAGAAACAGGATTTAACGAAGAAATATATATAACTCACTGAAAATTGAACACCAGCAATCAGATATAACAGTCTAATTGAGAATGAAATACGTATAAACGTTTGTTTCTCCCACTATACTTTTCATCCTCAACACATATAGAGTCTACCAAACCAGCAAACCAGCACATATATACAGTACTTGAGTATCAAATATTTGAATCTGTACCTGTGTGTTTCAGAGAGGGAGAGAAAGAGGCATATGACTCTGAACTGGAGCCAATTTAATACGACAATGAAAACATATATAACTCACTGAAAGATTGGAACACCTTGGAACTCAGCCGGTGTGAATAAAGTGGAAAACCAAACTAATCGAATCGAGAGCGTTGAAGAAACACAACGCTGTTCTCTTCATTCATCATCTCCCATCACGCTGATCAACACAGACAAGTTCAAGTGCGTTAGGAAGAACACTTTTTTTTCTTTTCACCTATTAGTGAAAAGATATCAAATATAAATCCTCCATCGTATTCGAGAGAATTGTTTCACACTGGGAACGGTGTGGGATTTCCCAAATTGTGTTCATCTTCAGCTTGTTTTAATTCACTGTTAGAAGGGAAGAAAACAGTTTTTGTGGATTTCTATTCCTAGAAAACCCCTTCCTGAGATGTCATCAGGGGGTATTAATACGCAATAATACAAATGTTATTGTGGGTGAATGCATAGGCTCCACTGTACACTTTGGTGCATGAGTTTTGCAGCGCTGATGCTAAAATATATCTTCCGGCACATGTGTGCATGTGTATTATTCCGACTTCTAAATCCCTTTGAATAAAAGCGTCTGCTATCTGACCAAACACAATGTAAATGTGCTTCGTAGATCACACACATACGGTGAAACAATCGAAATACCCTAAAACTGTGAAATGAAAGCGAAAATCAACGTTTGTCCCAGTTTTGGCATGCTGACTCGCTACAGCAGGACATGATAGCATAGCAGTTAAAACACACAAAGGGGAATAGCATAGCGTTTCCCTGATTTCCCTCACTCTGTAGTGCAGCTACAGCGGGATCAAGGCGGTGGAAGACATTTCTCATGAAGCTTTATGCTAATCCAGCCGCTGCCATCGCCGCTGTACCAGGCTTGTTGTACATATTTAATACATCACTCATCAATATACAGGCAGAGATGATCTTCAAAGCAGAGAGGATGTGTGTCACAGGAAAGAGATTGGGTTCAACCCCACCCCATCACCCGACACCCACCTCGATTGCACGCGCGCACGCACGCACGCACGCACGCACACACCAGCCTGCCAGCATCATCCCAAAGTCTACTACGTTTGGTTCCTACGAGTGGCAGCAGAATGACTCACACGGCTGGGTACTAAAAATAGCTCTGGTTCCTCCGTTTCGCCCTGGCTTGCGGGCTTCTTCTGTCTCTCCCTCTCTCTGACTCACTGGCGTCGCGAGATCCCTGTCTCTCTCTGCTGTAATCCCCTCCGCTGTCTCAATCCCTCTCGCGCTCTCTTTCTATAGGACCACTTCTTTATTCTAACCAGTTATCACTGTTGCGTCATGTACGGAGATGGGTACGATTCAGTGAGAGAAGATATTACCGTGGACTCTCTTATTGAACTGAACGACAACTCAAAATAATTGACCCATAGATATGTATTATTACAATTGTTATTAGGAGTAATCACAGTAGTAGTAGAAGTGTATCTATCTACATGTATCCATATCCACTCACAGTGAATTCCCATGTATGCCAATATGGAACAGGTATAGGGGCCTACAGGTACACTGCAGATTATGGTGATCGAACCCAAAACCTTTCGGGCTCTGACACTATAATTCTAACGCTGTCATTCTGCTGTTTGCTCGTCTTCTGCAGAACCTGGGCAAATTGAAAAAAATGTGTTGTGTTGTGGGTTGTGTGCTGTGGGTATCAGTATGAATCATGTATTCACTGATGTAAAATAGGATGGGTGTGCTTTTGTGTGTGACTACAGCAAATCGTGAACCCAGAATGTAGGCCAAAGGCGTAGAATGCTTATCGTACGATATAACATCCACAACAATGTTTTAATGATGTTGGTTTGGTTCGGGATGTTTCAGTACACTCACATCTAGCGGTAAAGGGTCAAGTCAAGTGTGTAGACATTGTGCAAGGCCTTAAGGCTATTGCTGTGTGTTGTAAAGTGTACCCTTGACTTAAAACCTTCCAGTTATAAAGCTTTCCTTCTCTACCATTAGTGGGCAATAAAGAGCATTATGGGCTGTATTCACCTGCAGCCATGTTGGTCCCAAACGCTAGCTTGGCGGGGGAACTGAATGCAGAATTCTGTGATCAGTTAGCGTTTGGGACCCAGATGGCTGCTAGGTGGACAAGGGCCATTGACCACTAAAGAGCACGACATATCATCGTACAACATTCACAGGGTTCCTCGTTACGAAAATCGTGTTTGTCCACCATGGCACGCCCCCCCCCCCCCCCCCCCCCCCCCCCCCCCCCCCCCCCCCAAAGGCCCTTTGTCGGTAACGATTAGAAATGAAGCGGCAACCCCCATTAGGAAGTCTCCCCCACCAACCTGTTCCCCTGCCAACAGCGCTCTGTTCATTTGTAAAACTAAAGATTCACTCTTGCCTTCTTTCATCAGCACGCTTCAATTACACTAAGAAGGAGGCCCTTGGTAAGAGAGGGAATTTGCAAAAGGGAACGTCGGTAGCATATAAATGTGCAATAATGATGACCTTATGACCAGTTGATGCGGATAAATTCAGCTGTTGTTGAGATGATGTGATAACTGTTTGTGTGAAGTAACTTCACGCTGAAATACTTCCAAATGACTACAGGAATGATGGTTCAATTCAACCTTATTTGCTGGTCATACAAATAGGTTGTAGCTCCATGTGCTTTATGTAAAACATACAATACAACTATAAATAGCCTGATAAAATGCAATGTGTGCAATGAAATGCTTATGTTAAAATATGTAAAAGACTAGACAAAATAATGATGAATTAACAGTTCTATCAATTAGAATGCTAAGACGGTGACAACTTGCCCTCCTTGTATAGGTATAGGTATAGATAGATAATTATTTTTCATATCAATGTTTTTCTTATCATATTTTTCATTGAAACTTTAAAGACAAATATGTTCATAATTGATGTTTGTAATAGCAGTATGTTACCGTAGTAGTATGTTAATAGACAAAGTTCTTCCTCTTGCAGCAAACAGCACCTTTGTTATCCATCCCTGTAAACAAAATGGCATGCATGCGGCAGAAAGATGAATTGACAAATGAAATGGTTGATGTGTGACATCGTCCAATCACGTGTCTGCCCTCATGTGTAACACATTGTTGCAGAACAAAGACCGTGCCGATAACACACACACACACACGCACGCACGCACGCACGCACGCACGCACGCACGCACGCACGCACGCGCACACACACACACGCACGCGCACGCACGCACACACACACACACTCACGCGCACGCACACACACACACACACACACACACACACACACACTCCACTTAGCCACTTTCAGCCACTCTACAGGCACGGGGCCACTCCAAAGCCACTCCAACCTCCAGCCCTCCATCTGTCCACAAAACAAGCGCTCCACCGCTGTGATTAGCACTTGTCCTCCATGTTTACCTAATTCATCCTCTGCTCCTTTTAAACTCCCGTGCCCGCCGAGCCCCCCAAGAGCTGTGGAGGCGACGCGGGCTGATTGGTCCGGGTGGCTGGCCTATGGTCCAACTCTCGATGCCGCCCCCCCCCCACCCCACCCCTCCCAAGGGAACTGTGCTTCTTTGCAGATGATGCCGTCCTGTCCCCTTGCTTCTGCAGAGTGTCAGCGCGGCCGTTCCACACCGGGGCCGGGCCCTTGGGTCGGGCCCTTGGGTCGGGCCCCTGGCAGCAGACCGGATATCCTCCGGTGTTTAGGCACCAGCAGCAGGAGGCTATTTGTGTTACAGCGCTTACGGTTTGGTGTGCGGTTCTGCACACGTTCTCTTTGGGTGCACGTTAGATTACGCCTTTCTTTGACAAAACGCCGACACCCATGGGCGCTGTTCGACGTGGAAGTGGAAATAAAGCTTCGTTGTACAGCGCTAGCAAGTATAGCGCCTCCGTCTGCAGGGGGACGTAAGGAGAGGTAGCCACTCAGATTTAAAGCACTCATAACCCACAGGGTGAACCAGGGAGTAGCAATGAGGACTGAATGGCCGAAGAGGTGCAAACTGTTGGACGTTTTGAGGAGAAGAACGGCGCACTCCTTTTGGTATGAGATGGTCGAGAGGGATTTCGTAATTGCCAGTCGTGGGCAGAATTGGCTTTCAACTTTCGTACGCTGCTCAGAATCTTCTCGCAGCTTAAATTGAATCGCAGGTACGTTCAACACACTCCCGATGGCGTCGTGAAGCTGCATTAGACACACAGCGATTGCGCGGGGGAAAATACTGTAAGCGCCATTTCA
Source organism: Lota lota (assembly GCA_026745465.1). Lineage (NCBI taxonomy): Eukaryota > Metazoa > Chordata > Actinopteri > Gadiformes > Lotidae > Lota > Lota lota. The sequence continues at coordinate 470,823 of JACYXH010000537.1, forward strand.
TTTTCATTTCATTTTCTTTCGGAGGATTACACAAGCATCTTGATCTCCACCACTTGGCCGCGCTTTGCGAGTTGGACATTGAAAGGAATTAGTGTGACAGATCTTTGGAGCATGTGGCACAGTTGGAGCTCCAGAGGAAGGAAGCTCCGTGTGTGTTGGTGAATTTTGCACACACAAAAGGGCGCCAATAATTTATAATTGGCCGTGAAACTTCCCATATTTGTTATTTTATTTAATTTCTTGCTGCTGCCATGTCTTCCCTTTTGGTCTCTAGCCATTCATTTTATTAGGGAGACTTTACTTTTTTGCTGAATAAATTATAGGTAATTTATGAAATCTGTCTTTTTGGATTTACTTCGTCATATTGACTACATCAATTAATAGATTAACAAAAATTATCAAACAGCCTTTTAAAAAAAAAATTAGGAATCAATTACTTTCCATATTTCACTTGAAATAAAAAAAAAATATATATATATAATATATATACTGTATATTCAGTGAGACATTATAGACCCTTTACAGCGCTACACTTTGGGTTCAATGGCAGGATTTCTCACACAGGATTATTTCCATGCAAGGCCCTCGACGGACCGTGAAAATGGTGCATGTTGTGTTCCTTCTTTCCTTGAAAACCTCCAGAGCGAGCCGCCCAGCGCTGACCTGCCCAGCGCTGGCCTGCGTCGCGCTGGGCTGAACCGGTGCACGCGTTGCCGTGCAGGTGACAAGCAGCTAGCCGGCGCCCTTGGACACCCAGTGTTCGGGAGATTTGCTGTACTGTCTCAGTTTGTGGGTGAAAAGTGGTCAAATGGAAGTCTCCCCTTGAGGTTTATTTTTTTTACTGTATATATTTTTTTTTTATATGAATGCTGCTGCCGTGATCCTGACTAGCTCCACTGGGAAAGCTAGGCATTAACACTGCCAGGGTTATGGGTTCGATTCCCACTGGGGCCGGCCATACTACGAACACAGACACACACGTTACTGTAAGACCACCAAACAGAATGTATTACATATCACTACTTATAAGAATAACAACACAACTTTAACTCTGTTTCTTATCGATGCGTCGAGCATGACATGAACCAGCCGGGCCTGCAAAATGCACTTACTGTACTTTCTGCGTCCTATTTCTACTCAACGGTATGCTTCGTAAAACCCAGACACATTAACAAAGAGAGGCGTTCATGTGAAAAGCAAACACGAACAGCTACACCACCCCTCACTAATCAACCCCCCCCCACCCCCACACCCACCACCACCACCCACCACCCCCACCACCCCCACCACCACCCCACCACCCCCACCCCCCACCACCCCCACCACCCACACACCACCACCACCACCCCACCACCCCCCACCACCACCCCACCACCACCACCACCCCCACCACCACCACCACCCCACCCCCACCACCCCCACCACCACCCCCACCACCACCACCACCCCACACCCCCACCCCCACCCCCACCACCACCACCACCACCCACCACCACCCCACCACCCCCACCACCACCCCCCACCCCCACCACCACCACCCCCACCACCACCCCCACCCCCACCACCACCACCACCACCACCACCACCACACCACCCCCCACCACCCCACCCCCACCACCCCCACCCCCACCACCACCCCACCACCACCACCACCACCACCCCCACCACCACCCCCACCACCCCCACCCCCACCACCCCCACCCCCACCCCCACCACCACAACCTCATAGAAGAATGGTGCGGCTGAGAACACACAGGGGCGTCGCCTTCCCCGCGGTTGACTCATTGCCGCTCCCGGTTTCACCAGGGTTAGCATTTTCTCCGCTCGCCGACTGAAAACGCTCCGACGGACACAAACCCCTCCAACGCCAGACAGGTGCACAATCTGTCATTGGAATAACACAAAAAGGCACACCCCTCCACCCCCTTTATAACGGCAGGCCCCGGGGGGGGGGGGGGGGGGGGGGCACAACCACAAGATGGGGAAGGACGACATTGGATTTTACTCCAACAAATGCACACTCGGGAGAAGACCTGCGTTCGAGCGTCACTGAACCCAATCGAGGTTGAAAACCGCTGCTCCTTTTGTTTCTTAATGGTACCCTCCCTTTCCCCCCCACTCTTCTTGTGTGTGTGTGTGTGTGTGTGTCGCTGTGGTACAAAATACAACTCTACGTTTCCCTCTCTGGTGTCCTCTCCAACTTCCTCCCTGGTGTATTCTGGGTTTTGTTATTTTTTCCGTTCTTTTGTATCACACACCATGATCAAGTGTGTTGCCCTTACCTGTCCCATCGTCCCTGTGCTGTCCTCAGTGTGTGTGTGTGTGTGTGTGTGTGTGGGTACGTCTGTATGTGTGTGTGTATGTCTGTATGTGTGTGTGTGTGTGTGTGTACGTCTGTGTGTGTGTGCGTGTGTGTGTGTACGTCTGTGTGTGTGTGCGTGTGTGTGTGTACGTCTGTGTGTGTGTATGTCTGTGTGTGTGTGTGTGTGTACGTCTGTATGTGTGTGCGTGTGTGTGTGTATGTGTGTGTGTGTGTGTGTGTGTGTGTATGTCTGTATGTGTGTGCGTGTGTGTGTGTACGTCTGTATGTGTGTGTGTATGTCTGTATGTGTGTGTGTGTGTGTGTGTACGTCTGTGTGTGTGTGCGTGTGTGTGTGTACGTCTGTGTGTGTGTATGTCTGTATGTGTGTGTGTGTGTGTGTACGTCTGTGTGTGTGTGCGTGTGTGTGTGTACGTCTGTGTGTGTGTATGTCTGTGTGTGTGTGTGTGTGTGTACGTCTGTATGTGTGTGTTTGTGTGTGTGTACGTCTGTATGTGTGTGTGTGTGTGTGTGTGTATGTACGTCTATGTGTTTGTGATTGTGTGTACGTCCGTTTGTGTGCGTGTGTTTGTGTGTGTGCGTCCATTTGTGCGTGTGTGTGTGTACGTACACACCATGCATGTCTCCATCCCCCAGCTGTGTCCTGTTACCTATCAAGCCCCCATTCTGTATTAACCCCGTCTCCCTGTCTCCCTGGCCTGTGTTCCACGGTCACAGGCCTGACGCCAGGCGCGCTAACCAGCCATCTAGCTAACCAGCCATCTAGCTAACCAGCCATCTAGCTAACCAGCCATCTAGCTAACCGCCATCTAGGTAACCAGCCATCTAGCTAACCAGCCATATAACTAGTTGTATCAGCATTTCTGTTCTTTGTCTTGTCAAGTTTTTCTTTTGTTTTGTTTCCATAAGGGGAGGCTTCAGAAAAAAAGCAGACATCTTCCCCTAAGCCTGGCAGTTGCCAGGCAACTGCAAACTGTATGTGTGAGTGTGTGTATATATATGCGCCATACAATCCTATGTAGTGTTAAGCATCATATTGTGTGACGCGCCATGACATGCCAGAGCTGAAGCCAGTGTGTGTGTGTGTGTGTGTGTGTGTGTGTGTGTGTGTGTGTGTGTGTGAGGGGGGGTGGGGGGCGCTTTATCTAATTAAAGCAGTAATATTGTGTGTGTCTCTCTCTCTGTCTGTCTGTCTGTCTGTCTGTCTCTCTCTCTCTCTTTGTCTCTGTATGTGTGTGTGTGTGTGTGTGTGTGTGTGTGTGTGTGTGTGTGTGTGTGTGTCTGTGTTTGTGTGTCCCTGGGGATTGCGGGGTGTCAATATAAACTGAGTGATACCCCATTGATTAAGAATGCGTCGGGGAATCATTGAAGCGGACACACTTTCATCGCTGGGAAACGCTTTGCGTCAGGGTTTTGAACCTGGATCTGAACTCGGTGGAGAGCCACGGACAGACAAACCTTTTTGCTTGTTTCTCCTGATTGAAATCAGGCCATCGATTCTTGGCGGTGTTTAAAACGGCAATAAACGAAGAAACACAATTTGCGATTATTGAGATGAAAAATACGAATGTCAACGCATCGATGCTGTAACCCTCAACAAGCACGCACAACGAGGCTCTGGGCTGTTTGCAGAGTCTGGCAAAGCCATAACTCTGAACAAGTAAGTGACAAAGGGTGTAATTTGTATGTCTTCAATGGAGAAAGCCCGTTGTTAGTCTGTCTTCCTGTGTGGGTTCTATCACCATGGAAACAGGATGGGGGGGCTGGAATTAGAATAACAACGGGAAATATTATAAGTCCCCCAAAACATGATAGCAACGGATTGTTTTCATCTTGGCGACATAAAAAGGAAGACAGGAAGGAGGTTGTAAACGGCTCAGTGGGTGAGTTGTTTCTATGTTGAAGAGGTTCAACTTCTAAACAGTCTGTTCCTCTCCAACAGTAAATCGAAATAACATAATGTTAACACAAAATTTGAAATGCTGGTCGCTTAATGATAACATTGCGGTCTAAATAATGCTGGAGGAAAAAATAAAACATATTGCATGTGCATGTGTCACTCCAGGGACAATTACGCAAAATACATGTTTGACTACTGCTCCCACTCTCATGAGCAAGGCATAGCAACTTTCAGTCAACGAAAAAAGACACACACATTCTGACCTCTCCTCCTTCGACTGCGTTGCTCTGCCTATGTTCATTTTCTGTATCATTATCAGTGTAAAGAACAGGATAAGTATTTGTGAAAACAATCGTGAAAGCAACATGAACACACAGCATACTGGTCATAGACGTCAAGAGGTGCGGTAGATGAATTCCTCTATAATGAACACATGCTATGGCATTCGTCACCTCTGATTGGCTAGTGTGGTTACCTAGAAACCCACAGATCGAGCCGCGATGCGACGCACCTTTCGGGGTGTGATGTTGATGAGCCATCACAAGCCACGTCCCCATCGACCCTCTGGTGACGTCACGCGTGGGCGCGTCCACCCAGATTAAGGACAGCTAGATCACGCTCCCCGGCCTAACCCGGTGGACTGAACCAACTGGGAAGGCTATCCATCCAACATCCCATGTGTGATGTCACACAGAGGGTCGATGGTGACATGGCTGGCGATGGCTCATCAGAGCGTCCCACCTTGGGGGTACAACAGGGAACCTCAAAGGGAGAGTGTCTGGGACTCCTTTAACACACAGCACAGAAGCTTGGACCTCTAACCCTTCTGACTCACGGATCTATTTAAGAGCTGATCCTCGTTTGATAAGTCGCTCAAACTTCTGCTGGTGGAGATCGGCGCACCGCTCAACAGGCCACAAAAGGGAACGCTGCATGGAGTTCGCCGAGATCTGCGCTTTCCTTCTCCAAAACACGCAGCAGCAGGGAAATGAGTGTGAACATATCGTAAGCTACTTCTGGCGGTAGCTATCGCTTCCCTCCCTTTCTTTTTTTGGTTGTTGCCAAGAACGCAGAGCCGCCAGACAGACGCAGACGGAGCCATCTCTCGGAGTTTGACGGTTACACGTGCCCGACGAAGCGCGGCAGGCTCCAAAAGTGTCAGGCATCGTGAAGATGGCGCTCGCAGCGTGTCTCGCTGAACGTGACGGGGGCCTCTTCTTCTGGTGAAGCCGGTCGTTAAAGCAGGGCGAGGAGGTAAGTGGAATGGGGTTGGGTGTCTACGGATCGATCAATGCGACTGAATTATGTCAAGAGTGACAAAACAACGCGAGGCACTTGTGTCGTCGGCGCGGGCCTGTCGAAGGGTTTGTGTCAGGAGAGCAACACGATATCGTGACAAACGCTCAGCTTGCCACAAACGTGGTGTCGCGACGGAATTTAACCAGCTGTCATCCCATTCGGCTCGACCAGAAGTTGAGCACACATCTGGATGTAAAAGTCATTTTAATAGGGACCGTTTTTCGGTAGGTGGACACGGTGGAAAAACTCACTTTTATTTTGTGGAGACCCACCCTGCTGCCGTGATCTCAACCACCACCGAAACTCAAGGAAAAAGGTCCCCAAGTTGCTCCGCGCTGAAGAGGTTCCCACCTAGGGGGACTGGAACTGGAAGGTTGAATTCCCAGGTTGCCTCCAAGGTCGGATCGGGGTTTTCACTAGGACACCTGCTCTACGAATTGTACCTGTGGGACCAGACAACACCAGAAAGCAGTCCTCCATCATTTTAGGATGAAATGAGAAAACAGTCCGCAGTTCCCAACCAACCCACCCCTCCCCTCTCGTTCCCCTACCCCACCCAGCCGGCTCCCCACCCAGCCGGCTCCCCACCCAGCCGGCTCCCCACCCAGCCGGCTCCCCACCCAGCCGGCTCCCCACCCAGCCGGCTCCCCACCCAGCCGCCTCCCCACCCAGCCGCCTCCCCCACCCAGCCGCCTCCCCACCCAGCCGGCTCCCCACCCAGCCGCCTCCCCACCCAGCCGCCTCCCCACCCAGCCGCCTCCCCACCCAGCCGCCTCCCCACCCAGCCGCCTCCCCACCCAGCCGCCTCCCCACCCAGCCGCCTCCCCACCCAGCCGCCTCCCCACCCAGCCGCCTCCCCACCCAGCCGCCTCCCCACCCAGCCGCCTCCTGTCCAGCATTGCCGAGGTCTATTTGCCTGTCGACGTAATTGTCGACGAGCCTCGGTGCGTTGCTCGGAAACGTTCGGACAACCTGACGTCTCCGACAAACGTCTTCGCTGCGGGCGTGTGCATCAGGAGCAGACGTGGGGGGGAGGTCTTTCCACTGACTGGCTCCTTTAAGAAACGGCTTTCCCGTCCACCAACCAAACAAAACGCCTTTTGGTGAACGCGTACAGTTCTGTTCTTTGGTTGTCCGTCGTATAACTGCGATCCGCTGTCGGAGAGGACTGACGTTAGGCGAGAAGTTAATAATTCAACTTGCGCTTGATTCCCGGCTCAGTACGTCTCTGAAGATGCTCCCACCAAAACAAGCGGAGCAAAGGCAAAACGAGAAAGAGCTGTGTGGCTCAAAACTATACCATTAGGTCGCTCTCAATGTGTCACTGCCATCCTTTAAGGACCATAAGTCTGCCGTTCGCGATATAAAAACACAAAATGGCTGTAAATGAGCTGGTCAAACGCAAAGACTAAGAAATGAAGTCTTGGACACAAATGTCGATACCTACGCAGCCAGAGATGTGACATGCTACAAGTACTACTGAGTATTTTACTAAAAGAAATGCTGACAGTTAAGTGCACCGCCAAAGTCAATGTGGGATATTCTTGTTCACACCAAAGAAGACACTGGGTTTCGACAAACACCAACAGACTTCAAATTGTGTCTCAAGTCTCAAAAGAAAGAAACTGATTGGGGGAATACAATGTTCAATCGCGACATATTGTATTTTTCCATTGATGAGATTTCTCTTTTTGTGCGACGTCGCAATCAACAAAATGACCCTGGTGTCAATAAAAGCGTCCCAGAAATCACGCACACACATCAGCAGCGGCGTCATCATCCAATCACATTCGAGCAAGACGCAAGTGTTTACCTTTTCCAAACTGACAAGTCCTTGACGGCTGTTCAAGACGAATTTAATTCAATTAAACTCCTCAAGATTCCTTTAAGCCTCCCGCTGCCATATTTGTTCGAACAGAACGTGGATGGTCCGGTATCTGTGTATGCATAGATTGTGTACAGACGCGTGTCTGTGTGTGTGCGTGTTAGGTTGGTCTTTCCTCCCATCCTTAGTAGAGAAGCAGGGGAGGAGGTGAAGCAAGCGTTCGCACATCATTTCTGGAGGTCATTTGTTGTTGTTGTTGTTGTTGCTGGTCTCATCCCCCGCGACATGCCCCCCTCGGTTCCGATTAGCGCCGCCGCCCTAATCAGAGGCCTTCCGACACCCCCCCCCCCCTCCTCTGTTGCCGCTGGTTACCGGAAACGGAGAGCGAGCGGGAGGGTTTGCGAGAGAGAGAGAGCGAGAGAGAGAGAGAGAGAGAGAGAGAGAGAGAGAGAGAGAGAGAGAGAGAGAGAGAGAGAGAGAGAGAGAGAGAGAGAGAGAGAGAGAGAGAGAGAGCGAGAGAGAGAGAGAGAGAGAGAGAGAGAGAGAGAGAGAGAGAGAGGGGAGATACCTAACAGACGAAAAGGCGGGAGGTGGGGGTGAACATGGTGGAGGGGGGAGCAGGAGAGTGAGGATGTTACGGAAAGGGAGACTGGAAACAGGTGATGGGGGGAGGGGGGGTAGTATAGGAGGGGGAGGAGACGATAAGGGGGGAGGTTGATGTGATTGGCCGGTGCCTAGCTATAAGATAAGATTGGATCGTACTTTAATAAAGTCAGACGGGAAATCCAGGAGAACCAGGAGGGAGGGGAACGGAAACGATGGCAATGCCGATTTTTCTGAAAGCCGAAAGTATTCGTGTTTTTTTTCCTAACAATAATCCAAAAGTGTGCTTCTTGGGATGGTTTATCCCGAGACGGAAGTTCAGGGCTCTTGCCTGAACACACCCGTCCTCTCGGACTGCCGAGATTGTTTAGCTTAGAGAGCTAAATCAGAACCATCGTCCCTGAATTCCTCTGAATAATACCAATCCTTCATGATCATACCTTACCTGAGCAGGTAAGGTATGATCATGAAGGACTGGTATTATTCCGACTATCCAAGATGGCGCTCCATGTGATCCGCAGAGAGCCAATGGATCAGGATTGTCGCGAGACGGACCTTCGTCCCGCTGGACCGGCAGCTGCTCTCGGTCTGTCCGTCGGTCTGTCCGTCAGCGTCGTCGCCGCCGTCCCCCCCCCCCTTCCCCCCAGTCACGCGTAACTGACGGTACTTAATCAAAGAACAAATACCCTTTATATAAGGTAAGGTAAGGCTTTATCACGTAACAAAAGAACACGAGTAGGCCTTCACTGGAACCACATCATAGGAAAACAGAATAGTATTTGATAGAATCGGGGGGGGGGGGGGGGGGGGGGGGGGGGAATTGTACCGTTACAACTCTGTTCAAGATGACTGAAACAATGACTGTAGAACAATGTTTTTGTACAACAATACCAAACAGAAAAAAATTACTATTTAAGGGGAATGTGAATATCGGAAACATAATGCGTTTTAACAAAGTATATTTGGTATAAATATGAATACGTAAGAAATATGTGTCCAATGGGGATGGAGGTGCAGGTGAGCGCTAAGTGTTCTGGAGGCTGGAGCCCAGGGACAGGGGCTGTTATGGTGGGGGGTGGGCTGGGGGGGGGGGGTTGTGCTTGGGGGTTGACAGAGCAGAGATTGAAAAGAGCACACACAGGCGCTCGTTGTGGCGATGCTGTTGTTTCCGCTTCCCTCTCCTGTCGTCTGCTGGTAACACAACTGCGGCGATTATCCTCGCTGTTTTTTGTGTGTGTGTGTGTGTGTGTGTGCATTAGGAGCAGGGTGAAAGGATGAGTGATGGAGAGAGACGGGAAGAGTGATCATTTTGCTCATCAACCGTTGACATGGTCCCTATGGAAGCCGTGTGTCAGTGCACGCTGTGTGTGTGTGTCTAACTGTTGGTGTGGGTTCAAATGACAGCTCAGTCTGTATCTCTGTGTCAGTCCCAATTCTGGCATTAACTGTGTGTGTGTGTGTGTGTGTGTGTGTGTGTGTATGTGTGTGTGTGTGTGTGTGTGGACAGAGCCCATCAAATCAACTGCTTGGTGTGGCGTCATGCTCTATATCTCATCTTTCTCTCTTGCTTTATCTCACCCACACACACACCCAGAGACACAAAGAAACACACACACACAAAAACATGCACGCTTCTATATCTGGACATTTTCTCTTATTCTTCCCTTAGACGTGAGCAAGGCAGTGAGTCAGTGTGTGTGTGTGTGTGTGTATGCGTGCGCGTGCGTGCGTGTGTGTGTGCGGCTGTGCTTTTATCTTCACGAGATTGTGTTTTTTGGCACACATCGGTTTCCGAACATCTGTCCATGGGCATCACTGTGACTCTGCCAAGCTGTGTGTGTGTGTTACGCATCTGTGTGTATATGAGTGTGTTCTGCATCTGTGTGGGAGTGTGTTCTGCATCTCTGTGTGTGTGTGCATGTGTGTGTGTGTGTGTATGTGTGTTTGTGTTATGCATCTGTGTGTGTGTTATGCATCTGGGTGTGTGTGTATGTATATATGTGTGTGTGTGTGTGTGTGTGTGTGTTATGCATCTGTGTGTGTGTGTGTGTCCGTTCCGTCTTGTGGGGCCTCTCACGGTCCCCATAATGCACGGACCATGAGTACCACCTGACCAGTGGAGCGGTGAGCTAATGTGACCTGGCACCTGTCTGCTTGGATGGCCAGCAACAGGCCTCAACACACACACACACACACACACACACACACACACACAGAGACACACAGACACACACAGAGACACACACACACAGACACACACAGAGACACACACACACAGACACACAGACACACACACACACAGACACACACAGAGACACACACACACACACACACACACACAGAGACACACAGACACACACACACAGACACACACAGAGACACACACACACAGACACACACAGAGACACACACACACAGACACACACAGACACACACACACACACATACACATAGACAAACAGACACACACACACACAGACACACACACAGAGACACACAGACACACACACAGACACACACACACAGACACACACAGACACAGACACACACACAGACACACACACAGACACACACAGACACACACACAGACACACAGACACACAGAGACACACAGACACACACACACAGAGACACAGACACACACACAGACACACACACAGACAGACACAGACACACACAGAAACACACACACAGAGACACACACACACACACACACAGACACGCACATATACTAATATATTCACACGCACATGCATGCACACCCACGACAACACTCACAGAGACAGGTTTGGTTCAAAAGATGCAGGCCCATTCAAAGATGCATGTTGTTCATACATATTGACCTTGTTTATCGTCAAGGTATAAATAAAAACTAGCAGCGTGTGTGTGTGTGGGTGTTAGACGTGATCATGTGTGGTACGCCTAAGCATAAAAAACCCCTGCTCTTCCATGCGTCACCTGTATATTAAGACGCGCAGCTAATTCTGTGTGCCTGGAAAACCTCTGCGTGGTCTCCTCCATCTCTCCAGCATTGTGACGTGTAGATATGTCAGACTTCATCTAGCCATGTGCACACAATGCAACTTCACTCGAGTTGTTTGTTCGTTTTTTAGTTTGTTTTTTAACCACGTCACGCCAAGAGAGACACGGCTGAGGAGAAATGTCCTCGTTAATATTTGTGCTAACACTGTGAGGCCTTGATAGACATAACATTTTTAGATGACATTTCTGGGATTTGGTTTCATTAATATTCATGGTTACGAAACTGTGTTACTATTCCAGTCACAGTGCTGTAGTCCTTGTGCGAAACATCACAATATGCATTAATGTTCAGCCCTGTAAAAGCCCGCGTGGGATAAACTAAGGGGGTGATATAAGTTGAAAGGAAAAAAAACATGCATATTGATGGTATTGCAGTATTAACTAAGCCTGCATTTTCTATTTTCATGGTTTTATCACAATGCAGTTACAGCCAAACCACCGCGCCACTACCGGCTAAATGAGATACCATCGATCGATACAGAGGTAGGACTCCTGCCTCATGCTTTCTAGGATAATTAAAACCATTTCTGGTTCAGAAATGGTATTAATTATGGGGTTAATTAAAGGGTTTTGGGCAATTCTGTGCCCAAAACCATGGAATGGAAAAACCATGGAAGATAAATAACTTATCAATTAAAACAAAAATCCATTGTATACATATGCAGTGGATATGTTAATCAACTTACAAAAAGAAGTCTTTAAGTCTTATTTATCAAACTTTGTTGTTCTGTAATTATTTGCGGAATCGTGCAGCCTTTCATATCTTCACTTGATAGATTGATTTATTGCGTGTTACTAGAAATGACTGAGACTTTTTCTGTAAAGGTATGCCCTGACATTCCCAGATCATTTGGTTAAAGTCGCAATGTGTAACATTTCAACTCTTATCTTAAAATAACCTGGACATATCTGTAGTCAACACTGTTATCAATAAAATCACATCCTATAACTGATATATTCTACAAATAATTAGTTTTTGGAGTTGTGATGCGCCTACCTACTTGGACTGGCTCGAGCTTACAAACTGCGACTTTAAAGCAGCACAAATGTACTCCGGGCAGCTAGGGGGCAGTACTGCACCAGACCAAAACCAAGAATACCTATAAATCCCCAACCTGCTCCAGCGTTATCATCCGTTATCCTATGGCCGCAGTCCACAGTTCCTCAACGACCACTGCAGAGTGAAAACCGGTGTCCATCGTAGGACAGATTCTGTGGAACGTTTTCGGTGTATTCCTTGGTTTGGAGTTAAAACAGCAGGGACAATAACGTGGGTGGACGCTAATGTAAGCAATAAAAGTAAATGTGGCATGTCATCACTGTACCGTAGTCCATTTTCCCCTCACACTGCCATTGTGATTATTGGTGAATATATAGACCGTGATACAATCAAAAATGGAGGAAATGCCATTCCCGCTTGCTACTGTTTAAGATACAGTAGCCTGCCATATTAAGAAACTATCTTGAATATGTTTCCTCTCTTTATAAGACAATGGTACTGTTAACTAAGAACACAATTTAATAACCCTTTCTCTACGGATACAAATTAAAACATGTTTATTTTCTACGACTGCTCACTAGACGGCATACTTTCCTGTCTTCTCCCTGAATAGATGGAGAGAGTGTTTCCCTAAGAAAAACTATGATAGCGCTGACACATGGTACTTAAAGTATGGTCATCATAGTGGTTTAGTTATAGTCGTAGTAGCAGTTCACAGCACCCCCTACTGTGCAGCTGACCTTCCACGTGTTCAGTGTTTGAGTCAGCAGCGTTAGCCCACGTTGACCACTGGTTTCATGACTGCTTTCACAACTGCTTTTTCATGCTTTTTCAACACATGCACACACTCGATACTAGTCTGTTGACAACCCGTGTCAAGTGTTCTCCAGCTAACTAGAGTAGAGTAACTAGTAACTAGTAACTAGAGGTGTGTCGTGCGTCGGGTCTCATCCAGTATTTTCATAAGCCTCACGTAGCTTGGGACACGCTAGCTGACAGGTTACATGTTTAAGATGTACTATTTTTATGTACGGATGTATTTTAATTCTTATAATTGCCCTGCACTTTCTGCTGTGGCAAGCAAATGTATCCCCTGGGATTAGTGATTAGTGACATTTTATATAGTGTCTTGTTGTGTACAATATGTACAATAGTTGATACAGCCTTTCAAGTATTGTATTTTTTGAATCGTGGGCGACACATTTGTAGTTAAAATAGTATATAAAATGTCCTCTTGTTTAATGGCTTAGACTCCTAAGTGTTTCTTCCCTGCCCAGGCAATTACTTTCTTCCTTTTGCTAAAGTGCTAGATGGTTTTGTCATGCTATACGGCACGTCAACAAGAAAATGTTTCCCCAACATCTATTTTTAATTGGTGGTTGTGAGGACAGGAAAAAGACAGCGTAACTAAAACACACACACAAATAACACACACGGAAAACACCCACACCCAAGACAGGGGCAGATTGACACTAAGAGGGAGGGAGGGAGGAAGGGAGAGGGAGGGAGGGAGGGAGGGAGGGAGGGAGGGAGGGAGGGAGAGGGAGGGAGGGAGGGAGGGAGGGAGGGAGGGAGGGAGGGAGGGAGGGAGGGAGGGAGGGAAGGGGAGAGGGAGGGAGGGAGGGAGGGAGAGGGAGAGGGAGAGGGAGAGGGAGAGACTTCGGAATGTATTCATTACTTTACATGACCCACTCCTGAGCGAAACACTTCTGTCCAGAGATAAAGACGCTGACTGCGTCTGCCAGCACTCGTCACTTCGAAGTTCCAGGTCAACACGTCTTAAGCGCGATAATTGCGTTTTTCGCGCTGCATTGTCGTGCGTGGTCTTTTGTGCGAGCGCGCCCACGTACAGCGCCATGCAGGAAAGGAAACCCGGCGTGATTGTTTTGTTGAAGTCGTACACATGAACACCGTCGTCACAGGCACAGATGTTCCCCAGTGCCTCACAGCTGTTTGGAACGGTCCAACGTGCATCACGTGAGACACCGAAGCCCCCTCCGGGGCCACTCGTCGGGGCCACTCGTCGGGGCCATGGGGACGCAGGACCTCTTGTTTCCCAGCGTGGTGGGTGGGGTAGGTCAGTGGGTCGGGGCGTTGGACCCCCGATCTGAACCGGGTTCCACCGCCGAGGTGGGCGGCCTCAGCCGTACCGCGGGCCTCCTTGGGTCCGACCCGCCGCCGACGACCTTTTGACCCCAGCCCAGCGCCGCCGCCGACCTTTTGACCCCAGCCAGCGCTGCCGACGTCCAGCCGGAGCAAAAGCACACATTTCTTCTCCAATTCCCATTGGCTGTCGAGGGGGAGCGGGGGGGGGGGGGGGGAGGGGGGTCACTGAGCGAGATCAATCAGGCCCCAGGGCTGCAGGGGGAGGTGAGGGATGGAGCAGAGTCTGACCCCCGTAGGTTTATGGCCGCAGGTTGACGGTAAGCAGAGTGGACAGATCCAGTCCGCCCACCGCCTCCCGCGAACCTGGCATGTCCTGGACTCTGTGTGTGTGTGTGTGTGTGTGTGTGATTGTGATTGTGTGTGTGTGTGTGTGTGTGATTGTGATTGTGATTGTGTGTGTGTGTGTGTGTGTGTGATTGTGTGTGTGTGTGTGTGATTGTGTGTGTGTGTGTGTGTGATTGTGTGTGTGTGTGTGTGTATGTGTGATTGTGTGTGTGTGTGTGTGTGTGTGTGTGATTGTGTGTGTGTGTGATTGTGTGTGATTGTGTGTGTGATTGTGTGTGTGTGATTGTGTGTGTGTGTGTGTGTGTGTGTGTGTGTGTGATTGTGTGTCTAATGTAGAGTATGTATGGAGTCTAATTTCCTCTGGGATCAATAGTCATCTATCTGTGTGATTACTGTGTGTGTGCATGTTTATCGAGTTTGAAAGAATACGTACAACAAAGATCTCTTTTTTTAATATACTCCTTTGTGAAGGTTTTTGGACGTCCTGTAAAGGGAAAACTAAACACTATTTCCAATTGCTTCTATTTTGAGTGAAAGACAAGAAAATATGTTTCCTGGAACAAATGTGCGCGCACACACGCACACACACACACACACACACACACACACACACACACACACACACACACAGGGAAAAGTGGCAGATCGATGTTCTCCGCATCAGCAACAAACAAACAAACAAACAGGTATACAAAGAGTTTTTAAACCCTGCCATTACCGTCACAATCTACAGAGCTAGGGTTTAAGAAGGACCTAGAGCCCGTTGTACTGTGGCCCATTGAACGTCAGAAAACACCGGCAAACACACAAAACAAGCAAACGAGCAACACATCTTGGGCCACCAGTTGAACAGCAACGCCACGCCACTTCAGAAAACACGTGCCCATATGCAAATAGCCACAAAGGAGGGTCCTCTCTGGCTGAGTTCAGCCAGAATCACGTCGCTTGCAGCGCCTTCAGGACAACACCTGCAAAACACACGTCAGACTGTGTGCAAACGAAGAAAACCTCTTCATCAGTTCCACGTCACATGCGCAGCCGCGCCGGTAACATCTACCTGGGTCACGAGACAGCAGTGCCCCCCCCCCCCCCCCCCTCACGCCGTCTATCACCGTGATGGGAAATGTTCCTACCGATTCATCTCTAATGTATGATGACGATAATCGTGCTATGAAATGTTCCTACCGTTTCTCCTTTATAGCTCTTTATATATATATATATATATATATGTTATATCTCCAACTAAATTTCATGTATTGTGTCGATACGGTTGGACGGTGAAATGTGACATTTGAAGTTCCCCGCATATATTAAAGAACATCTCTCGTATAATTCTGATTTTCCCGCCCTACCTCAGCTCCAGCATGCAAACACATCCTCCTGCAAACGCCAGCGAGGTCATCTCTGCTGGACCACGGTCATTGGAAGGGTGAAAGATACACACATGCCCGCACGCACACGCACACACACACAAAGTCGCTCATGCGTTGCTCACCTTTTTTGTGCTCCGGGCGTTCAATCCTCCATTTGTGACTATTCAGGCATTTTGCAGGAATGGTGTTTTGGTTCACGGTAATCTGTTACAAATGCTATCATTTAGTGTCCAAATGATGGGTTTTAAGGTCTCCCATGCCTGCCCAGAGCTAATAGGCCGGCAAAAGGAGGGGGGGACGACGACATTGAAATACCGGCAATGCCCACCTCTTTCCCTCTCTTTCTCAACACAAAACACAGCTGAACGGTACTTCAAAAAGCAAAAAGACACGACAATGTTAAGCACAGAAAGGTATTCATGGGTAAGGGTTAAATCTTCAAAATCAAAAAGATAGCGTGCATACAGAACAGTGCACATTTGGTTGTATATATCCCTGTATTTTAAATAGCCCAGCCCTGCACCCAGAACCCAGGTGGAAGTGAGTCATTAGGAGTCCTTAGAGGTCAAACGAACACCCTGGCACACAACTTTATTAGATTTATCCATCATTTGTAACCTGGACTGTTCTCTATTTGCCTGTGGGGGTTGTGGTGGGTGGAAAAGGTGAGGACACGTGTGTGCATATAAGTGTGCGTGTGTGCATGTGCGCTAGTGTGTGTGTGTGTGTGTGAGAGAGAGAGAGAGAGAGAGAGGTTTAATCTGGCAGCAGACATAGTGGGTGTTTATACAAACCCCCCCCCCCCCGCCCCCGCCTGCGTGGTCAGGCTCCATTGAACCCTGAGCTAGCTGGCGCTGGAATCTACGCCTGGGTGGGTCTGTTGGAGCCCCGTCAGTGACCGAGCGTTTGTGTGTGTGTGTGTGTGTGTGTGTGTGTGTGTGTGTGTGTGTGTGTGTGTGTGTGCGCGCGTGTGTGAGTGTGTGTGTGTGTGTGTGTGAGTGTGTGTGTGTGTGCGCGCGCGTGTGTGTGTGTGTGTGAGTGTGTGTGTGCGCGCGTGAGTGTGTGTGTGCGTGCGTGTGTGTGTGTGTGTTTTATTTCAAAGGAGCTTGCTTGAGAGTGGAGAGTAAATCTTGTTTGGTTCAGCTGGAGCCCGTCTAATCTAGCCAAAGTGTTGAGTATTTACATGTTTAATCTTCTCCCCCCCCCCCCCCCCCCCCGTTTTTCAGACAATAACAACGGCCTAAGGTGTCGCTGAGAGGATGTCTGCATGGCGAGATAGGAAACACCCGCAAAACAAACTACATACAAGGTGCAAAGTGTAGGAAAACGGCATGATGGCATCGGATGATTCAGATTGACCATGATCTAACAGTGGTCACCGGGATGAACCCAAAACGTGTTTTAGATCACTCACATCAGTCCGTGTGAAGTGTAAAGTACACTCTTTACACAACAACAACAACAACAACAAAAAACACAGTTGTACCCCTTGTGCTATTTTTGACCTGACAATATTTTACAATGACAAAAAACCCAGTGGTACCCCTTATATATCTTTCTATAATGACCAAAAGAAGCGACAGTGGTACCCTTATCTTTTATTCTAACAGGCAGGGACACAAGAGCGCCTGTGAGGTCATTTGCGAGCTTGCTGGAGCGTCAGAGAGGCCCCAGGTGGGACCGACGAGGCCTTTTAGCAGGCGGCTTGGCTCTCATTGGTTAGCCTCCACCAATGAAACCAGCTGGACTCCAGGACAGCCATATTTGTAGTCCTACAATAAAGTACAGGGAGAGGAAAACAGAAACGCCACAAATACATAGGAACGTAAGCAATCTCATTGGCTAATTTTTTGTATTATGTTTTCAAGCGATCTGACTGGCTCATTCTTTTTTTTTGGGGGGGGGGGATCTGATTGAAAATTCAAGCATTCTGATTGGCTCGAAATAATTTGATCGATCTGATTGGCAATTTTTTTGGTCATAATATAATAAAACATAAGGGGTACCGCTGTCGTTTTCTTTGTCATCATAAAATATTGTCGGGCCAAAAATAGCATTAGGGTTACCACTGTCGTTTTTTTAATGATGACAATAATCGGGATATGACATTTTCACAACGTTTCATCTCTTATGTATGTATGTATGTATGTATGTATGTATGCATGTATCCATGTATGTATGTTTGCTGTCAATAATCGTGATATGAATTTTTCATACCGTTTTATCTCTAATGTATGCATGGACATTTCATCTCTAATGTCAAACATTATTCCACTGAATAAACACTAATATTTCTGGATGTGTTTCAATCTGGTATTGCCCCAACTCTCTCTGTCTCTCGCTACATCTAGTATTGTGAGATGTAAACACTGCGTTAGCAGACTGTATGTCTGTATGTCTCTGTGTGTGTCTGTATGTCTCTGTGTGTGTCTGTATGTCTCTGTGTGTGTCTGTATGTCTCTGTGTGTGACTGTATGTCTCTGTGTGTGTCTGTATGTCTCTGTGTGTGTCTGTATGTCTCTGTGTGTGTCTGTATGTCTCTGTGTGTGTCTGTACGTCTCTGTGTGTGTCTCTGTGTGTGTCTGTATGTCTCTGTGTGTGTCTGTATGTCTCTGTGTGTGTCTGTATGTCTCTGTGTGTGTCTGTATGTCTCTGTGTGTGTCTGTATGTCTCTGTGTGTGACTGTATGTCTCTGTGTGTGTCTGTATGTCTCTGTGTGTGTCTGTGTGTCTCTGTGTGTGTCTGTATGTCTCTGTGTGTGTCTGTGTGTCTCTGTGTGTGTCTGTATGTCTCTGTGTGTGTCTGTATGTCTCTGTGTGTGTCTGTATGTCTCTGTGTGTGTCTGTATGTCTCTGTGTGTGTCTGTATGTCTCTGTGTGTGTCTGTATGTCTCTGTGTATGTCCGACACATTCGGTGTGCTGCAACAACTGTGGCTCCATTTGTGACCTCAGAAGACTTGGAGCTGGGAAGAGGGGCTTTGGCTGTGGATTGGAAAGTGTTCAGCTTGAATTGCCAGCGCTATGGTCCAGGGCTAAAACGCCAGCGGATTAAAATCGGTCACTCAGAGACATGCTGGTGCTTTGTGCTAATTAGGCCGGCCTCTTCATCTCTCTCTCTCTCTCCATCTCTCTCCTACTCTCCATCTCCTTATGTCACTCTCTATCCATCTCCTTCTCTCTCCGTTTCCTTCCATCTCCCTCTCTTTCTCTCTCTGTCATTTCTCTCCCTTACTTCCCATCTCATCCATCGCCATCGCTCTCTAAATCTCCTTCCCATCTCTACCCTCCATCTCTCT
Source organism: Lota lota (assembly GCA_026745465.1). NCBI lineage: Eukaryota > Metazoa > Chordata > Actinopteri > Gadiformes > Lotidae > Lota > Lota lota. The sequence continues at coordinate 489,932 of JACYXH010000537.1, forward strand.
CTCTTCAAACCTCTCTCTCTCCCTCCATCTCCCTCTCTTCGACCCTCTCCTCTGCATTCATCTTCCTTTCTCCTCTCTCTCTCTCCCTCCCTCTCATCAACTGACTCCTGTCTTCCACCTGAAAGCAACGTCTGTTGAACTCTGTAAGAGCTAAGCCACTCAGGAACTACACCCCCACTCGCTCACTCTCCCTCACTTCTTCACTCTCTCTCCTCGCCTCCCCTAGCCTTGTCTCTCGTCCTCCTCTCCTCTCTCTATTCCATTCTCTCTCTTTATGGATTGCATTTCACCTCTAGCAGTCAGCTGCACAGGTATGATATTTACACGCTCTCAAAGATTAAATATTTATCGGTACATTGTTCTCACATTGTACCTGGTGTTTATTTTCCCCTGTTCTGTTCGTAGCAACGTGCGCAAATTTTGTTTTGGATTTGTAGTTAAGTGCGCAGATTTTTTACATGGTGGCACTTCAATGGCCGTTGGTGAACTTTCTTTCTTTTTTGAAGAAGATTTTCTGTAGGCTCCATGAGGGGTCGGCTGTCTTACTTTGCTTCCTCTCTGGCCTGCAGTGATCTACTTCTGCTACTCCCTATTTATTTAGATGCTATCTATGTGGATTAAAGTTATCTGGATTCCACCCAGCTCCTCGTTTGGCTCGGTGTCCCAAAAAATATAATCTAATATATATATTGATTTTATTTATCAAAATAATACATCGATTTTCTTTATCTCAAAAATATATTGATTTTCTTTCTTATCTCAAAAATATATACCTTTTTAAAATCTCAAATATTTTTTTCTTTTCATCCTTTTTTTCCAGACATTTTTTCTTTTTTAGAACGGATTGGTTTCAGCCTCAATGATGATACTATGTCGTTATATTTTTTCGTTGAAATCAAACAAACGACAGTCTCTCGCTGGCTAATGTTTGTCGAGAGGAAATGTTGACACGTAGCCATCAATGTGTTTCAGTCCGAGAGAGATGTTGGCAGTTCCAGCTACAGATTTGTAACGCTGCTGCCACTGCTTAAACATCTGACCAAGCTGGGAAACAAGAGACAGTGACCTTGCACATCAACTATTTTGATAAACTTTCCGACAACTGCAATCCCTCTCAAGCTACCATTTCTCTGTAAGCCAACCAATCAGTGTGTCATCATGTGTCATGTGATTCTGCTCTTTAATATTTCCATTAATAAATAATCACATTTTACATTCTCTGACCTTTAAATAATAAACACAAATATATATGTATGTATGTATGTATGTATGTATGTATGTATGTATGTATGTATGTATATTTATTTATTTATTTATGTATCACATGCATAGAGTACTTTATGCAGTACTTTATGCATCATAGTTGTATAATTGAGTTGTGTAACAATAAACAAAACACACACACACACAAGATCATAAAGGCAGTTCATAGGTTTCCATAAATAATGGGGGCCTGTATAATTGGTCAAGCAGGGGTCTGTATTTGCAAGCAGACCCGTGTACGACCTTAGGTGTACGGCTTATTGAATTATAGATGTACTTCCACGCTAGGTGACTGATAAATATTGAGGAGGATAGAACGGCCTTCATTATTTCTGCATGCACTTGAACCTTGCGCTCTCTCTCTCTCTCTCTCTCTCTCTCTCTCTCTCTCTCTCTCTCTCTCTCTCTCTCTCTCTCTCTCTCTCTCTCTCTCTCTCTCTCTCTCTCTCTCTCTCTCTCTCTCTCTTGCTCTCACACAACCATACAAACAGAAAACTTACTTTCGCATGTATTCCGACGTGCATGCGTATTCCTTCACCCCGGTCTCACCCCGGTCTCACCCCGGTCTCACCCCGGTCTCACCCCGGTCTCACCCCGGAGTGCAAGCACACATACCTTTTGTACTCCGTACCCCCACTATCCTCTAAAATCTCACTTACCCCTTGAGTCGTGCACAGCAATCGCCACACACAAGTGCATACCCCTCCTCCAACCTCCTGTTGCACACACAAACACACACACACACACACACACACGCGCGCACACACACACACGCACACAGACGTGCACGCTCACACACACCCAGGCATCTCATTGACCCCCTTGAGTTGTGCACGGCAATGCAGCTTATTCACCGATGTGGTGGGGAGTAGTGATGGACTGTAGCTGAGACTCTGAACTGTGCTGCAGCCAATTACTTTGTTTTAGAGGGAGGGGGTGGGGGGAGGGAGGGAGAGCGAGAGAAGGAGAGAGGGAGGGGAAGATAGGGAGGGGAAAAGAAAGGGAGAAAGAGGGAGAGGGTTGCTTGTTTAACAGTGACATAAGGTGGTTGAATGAGGTACTGCACACGGGAAATTCATTTGTCAGTCTACCCACACACACACACACACACACACACACACACACACACACTCTCTCTCACACACGTCCTCTGCTGTCTTTATTTCACCGTGCGTCTCAGACAACATCTGGCTGCAGACAGTCAAGGACAAAAAAAGAATGATGTATCATGACTCTCTACCATGCCGAAAAGGCAATTAATATGCATGCGGAATTCAAAAGGAATTGAGATTTATGTCCTTATACATTTGAAGGGGGATAGGGATGTTTTTGAAACATGAAAGGGTATTTTGTTTTCTTCTTCTATAGAACGCTCATCGACCCGACTCTTCATCAGGCCTCACAAGCGAGAGACCAGGTAAAGTGGCGTGAATATAATTATCTGACCCTGATACACACACACGCGCACGCACACACACACGACACGCAAAAACACACACACGCACACAGACACACACGCACACGCACGCGCACACACACACGTACACGCAAAAACACACACACGCACACAGACACACACACACACACTTACACGCACACACATACACACATACACACAGACACATATACACATACACACACACACACACAAAATACAGAAATATTCTGAATAATAAGTTGTGGGTTTAAGGTGACTGTAATTGGATTTGCTGGAGCAGTACACAACAGGTCGGACATCCACACTTGACCCTTGACCCTAGAACACAGGCCTGTGGCCGGAGCCGTGTTCGGATTGTGCGTGCTTAGAGGTCAGGGGTCATGGGGTTACGGCTACGAACGAGGGAAAACTAATCGAGTGTCTTGGTTAAAAGTTGGCAACTCCGAGGGCTCAGAATCCTCCCCCAAAGAAAATCCCAAAGCAGGCTCCTGTTAATGCCTCTTGACATTAGGATACGAAGTGCATGCATCCTAATTTGGATCACTTAGCCACAAGAGAAGGAGAAGGGGGAATAGGATTGCATATTCATACGTTCGCTAATTCTCCATGAGGTTAAAGGTGTGTGTGTGTGTGTGTGTGTGTGTGTGTGTGTGTGTGTGTGTGTGTGTGTGTGTGTGTGTGTGCGTGCGCTAAGTAATGCTAAGTCAAGGTTCTCTGGGGGAAGACATTGCTTTGAACTTTTTCAACGAAAAAGAGAAAAAGATTGTTTTAAGACTTGGGAAAGTGCTTGAAATGATGAAATGGGATTTTGTGACGCGTGACAGTTAAGTTTCACCATTACAGACGGTCAGATAATGCAGCACAACAAAAAGCTGCCTTCCCGTTGTTACAATTTGTAAATTCAAATAGCCGGTATAGATTGGCATTTAGCTGGCCATGTTGTGTTAAAAGCGATGAGAAATGTGGTAAAAGAAATAATACAAATGGTGTTGATTGACAGACCATATCGAGCACCTCTCTTTGAACGCTAACAGTGAACAACAGACAACACATCGAGAGAACAGCGTTGCCCTTCCTCCGGTTAGGCCCTGAGAGCCTGTAACAAAAGAACACAGAGACAGGCGTCCGTGAGAAGTGTCTTTATCAAAAGAAATCATTCAAATGTAATTAGTTAGCACGGTGATTCAAAGTGCAGTGTGCACTATTCAGAAGACGCCTTTTCCAGAGCCACTTACGGTGAGTGTTTCAGGATGCGTCGTTGAGGTAGAGTTTAGGACATCTGGCTGAAGGAGGCTCACAGGTGAACTGTGGACAGTGGGGCTCGAACCCAGAACCTCTCGGCTAGGAGACGAACACCCCTAGCCCCTGCACACTATCCTCCCGGGATACAGATATCCTAGAATGTCGACATGCTTTAAGAAGAGGTCGCTTTTTGAATACTATCCCGTGCCGTTCGAGCTAAATGAGAGAGAGAGTGTCAGCTAACCAGTTGTTATTCACGTGTATAGCGAGGACGGCTGGTTTTAGGCTAAATCCCACGTTGGCGTGACAGCTGTTACAGGGCAGACACCCCGCCAAGGTCGGGCCGATGACGTCCACGCACCGACCAATCAGCCGACTCCTGGCGGATGTTGCACGCCACGATTTCCTTGGCAACACGGGTACGAAGCAGTGTATTACAGAAATCGCCGGGCGTGACGGAAGCCCTCTAAGCCATCGGGGTGTGGGATGGGTGTCTCGAGAATACCCCGAGCGGAGAAGTATTTAGCATCGCGTATTCAACAACAGGCGCCAACTGTCGCAAAGGGGGTGGGGGTGGGGGTGGGGGGTGGGGGGGGGGGGGATGCTTAATGGAGTCTGGGACGTGCCGCCATTACTGTTCTTTTATGGGTCAGCCGGTGGCGAGGGGCGCGGCTGACACGCGGAGCCGAGCAGGGTTAACTGGTCAAGGAGAGAGCCGAGGAAAGTCTCCCGTCGCCCTCCTTTCTCCGCTGGCCTCCGTGCGGAAGTTGTGTTCCCAGAAGGTTATTGTTAAGCAGTCCGCCCGTCTGCACACAACCGCTTCCTCTTCCGTTAGTTTGAAACCCCCCCGACCCCCCCCCCCCCCCCCCCCCCCCCCGACCCTTGACGACATTTCTTGGGGAGTGCAAAGATTACAAGAACTCCAGCACTAAAAAATATATCCAGCTGCAACTCTGCCCCGATTCGGTTGCCAAGGCAACGTTACTGGAAAAAACCAATGGACTGCTTCCTTTACACCTCTCTCCCCTCTCCCTCCCTCCCTCTCTCTCTGTATCTCTCTCCGTCTGTCTCTCGTCGTCTCTCTCATGATTGTCTTATGTCCCTTGTTTGTCTGACCCGCTCTGTGAGAGAAGATGGGAGGAATTAAAGATAGTGATGAGAGTACAGGTTAAACAGACAAATGTGCCTTGTTACCTATAACTGTATTTACATGCAAACACACACACACACACAATCACACACACACATAATCACACACATACACACACACAATCTCAAACATGCACACACCCACATGCATAGATTTAGAAAGCTCTTTACTCACACATCCTTATACAAGTGTGTGTGTGTGTGTGTGTGTGTGTGTGTGTATGTGTGTGTGTGTAGATGCACCCACCCACGCACACACACTGTATCGCATAGCTCTTACGAGACCCTTTGTTTGGTCTGTACTTGTGGTTCATGAGGAGACCATCTTCAGTTGACACCGAGGTCTTCCTCAAATCTGACCTTGCGTCCTTCAGTATCTGAGCTTATCTGCCATGTCACCTCGATTCAGGCCTCTGGCCAAGAGGAACTGGAGGCTGTTTTAGCGTTTGAGACAAAAGGGGACATGTATGGTTATACATGTCCCCGCCTCAAGCAACAGGATTGGTCGAAACGAATGTGAAGTGAAAGACAATGACCGGTCCCCCCGTCACCCAGAATGCAGCTTGTCTGCAGTCAAACGTCAGGTTAATAATCTAAAGCCCGATGTGAGACATTGGGTCTGGTCAGAGAGGTGCTGCAGTGGGGTGTTCTGTGCTTTTTTTCTTGTCATTGACAGAAAGTAACGAGTTATCAAACCTTGTCCTCAATATTGAGTCATCTCGACTGAAGACACTCTAAGCAAACGGGACTCACCGTGCATTAGTTTAGGCTGTGGACACCACACTGCATCTTGGGTCTCAATTGTCCGCCCAAGAACCAATAATAAGTGGATACGGGTAAGAATTCATATTTTTGGGGGTAAGAGTTTGCTTGGGTAGAGAAAAAAAATGTTTGATGTCAATTCTCTGGTTTAGTAAGGTTGTATTGTGCAGAGGGAAGTTGGCTGTATTTAAAAACCTAACAAATAACAACGATAACAAAAAAGCTGTTTTCCAAGACTTTTCATGACAAGTGGTTTTAATGACAAGTGTTACTCGGTTCATTTTGATTACAAAATATGAAAAGAAAAGTTATCCGTCAAACATGTTTTAACATTTCCCTGTCACCCCACTTTCACAAAATATTTGGCCGACATTCTTAAAAAAGTCTGACAATCCACAAGATAAAAAACCAATAGGTCAGAGATGATAACAAACTTTTTTGTGCTGTCACAAACAGCCATAAACCAAATTTGTGTTCCTTTAAAAAAAAAAAAATGTTTTTACAGAAACTCTGGTCATGATGATATTATATGATCATGCTTTTGTGTTGACAGCTGAGGACATTGAGGCGAAAGTTATGCAAATGAAAATGACTGATGCGGCACGGAGGGTCTTCACCAGTAACATACTATATATTAATGTAGCCATCTCTATCCTGTCCTCTGAGGGAGGGGTGATACAGCAACAACGTAGACCTTGAACACCACTCTGTCATGCTGGCTTAATGATGCTGTCCTCGTCACGGAAACCTTGCCTTCCTAAGACACGCCCCCTTCGATTTGTCTGGCAGACATTTTGTCCTTGGTCCACGTCTTGCTTCAGTGGCAGACATTTTGTCCCTCGTCCCCCACACCGTGCTTCTTCTTGCACAGGTTCAGCTGATACCTATTGGGGCGAAGCCCTTTTGCAGCAAACTTCCAGACGATGTGAGATTTAATTTCAACTCTTGGTTACTTTTTAAATCCAGGTTTAAAAAAACTGTTTGCGTTCCGCACAGCTTCTAAAATTGAGCGCTTTGAACCTGCTTATTTTATAAACTGTTACCAACTCCCCTAAACGCAATCAGTTCTTCAACTATTTACACAGATTAATTTCAACGACAAGGTCAAGTTGACATTCTTTGTCGTTTTATTTATTTTGCTTAAAGCCCATTGGTCACATTGGTAATCTAAGATAAGCAATTACAGGGGGTCATTGTTTAAAAAAACATGGCTTTTTGCTGTTATTGTTTCCATTGAGTCCACTGTCCTCAACCTGTCTTGCTACTGATGTAAGGGGGGGGTCCTCAACCTGTCTTACTACTGATGTAAGGGGGGTGTCCTCAACCTGTCTTACTACTGATGTAAGGGGGGGGTCCTCAACCTGTCTTACTACTGATGTAAGGGGGGTGTCCTCAACCTGTCTTACTACTGATGTAAGGGGGGGGTCCTCAACCTGTCTTGCTACTGATGTAAGGGGGGGGTCCTCAACCTGTCTTACTACTGATGTAAGGGGGGGTCCTCAACCTGTCTTGCTACTGATGTAAGGGGGGGGTCCTCAACCTGTCTTGCTACTGATGTAAGGGGGGGGGTCCTCAACCTGTCTTGCTACTGATGTAAGGGGGGGGGTCCTCAACCTGTCTTACTACTGATGTAAGGGGGGGGTCCTCAACCTGTCTTACTACTGATGTAAGGGGGGGGTCCTCAACCTGTCTTACTACTGATGTAAGGGGGGGGGGGGCAGTGGTTTTAGCCAGGATAAAGTTGTCACAAATGTTTGCCCCCAATAAAAGGACATGCGGCTAGTAAGCCTTTCCTTTTTACACAGCTCCATTAGGGATTCCTACTATAATATAATACAGCGGGTCTAATGGTAAATCAATGTTCAAAATTGCAAGAATTTATGTATGAGCCCCTTCCCAGCCAGACTTTGATTCTGGACAGTCATGGGTGAGTGATCTCCAACCTGTTTACAACCCCTCCAGCACAAATTTGTTTAACTTCTATCATAGTTTGATACCAAGAAAGGAGTTCTACAATACCTCATCTTTAATTCAACTCTCTCCACTGTGGCCTACTTGTTACATTATGCCCCCCCCCCCCCCCCCCCCCCCCCCCCTCCTCACACACATCTCAGCATGCTTTATCGTGGCTACTAACATCTACAGCTCTCACTTTTCTTTTACGTCTAAAGTATTCCCTGAAATTTGTAACTGTGGACATTTATATATTTGTCACACCATGTTTTTGTAACACTCTTTTCTTCTGTTAATTTTTATTTAAAACATTGATGATTCCCTATGTTGTTGTAAGTATCGATACAAATATTTGAAGCACAAGCATGTGTATTTGTTTAGATTATTCTAAAATGTCCCCCTCAAACATTTGGTTTATTGTAAGTCCTTTCTCCCCCCCCATTAACCCCAGCAACTGATTTACATTCTTTGCAATGTTCATTAAGGTCGATATTGTTAAAGGTGCATTCCCTTTTTATTCCACCAGCGACCAGATTTTCCTGCTGCAGATCGACCATTCATTTTTCTCCTTTTTCTTTTTCTGCGTCTTCAGAGACACTAGAGGACATACCTTTTTTTCTCTAACGCCAGCCAATTTGTCTGCTCATCCTGCATAAACCACTGAGCCATTCCATCAAGTCCTGCTACTCTGCGATGTAATTCAAAGTTGGGTAGAATCAGGCCTCCGTGATTATTTTCTTTTTTTCAGTTTCAGTTTATTCCTAGGTTTCCTCTTCTGAATTATAAATGTGGACATGGCCTTTGATTTATTGATCATTTAGCCTGGGGACTATATCCATCCTAACTGTTTCAATTCTACAAAATAATGAAAGTGGGAGAATCTCACATCCCACCAAATCAGATTTGATGTCATCAATTAATCCACCGTTATTTGCTTCGTACAACTGTACTGTACTTAAATCACCTTGCGAATATGAAAATTGCCTTTCCTCGAGGACAGAAAGTGTGAAATGGCTTTCAAGTGTGCTTGTCACGTCCGTACCATTACATTTTCCCAAGTAAAACAGGTGATTAACCCAGAACAAAACAGGAGCCTTTGTGATCTGATTGGTTTGTGCCAACAGTAAATACCTGCCAGCTGTGCCAATCACAGGCTTTATAGGGTGGGGGAGGGGACCCCTGCTATCGTATGTGTGACGAGGCCCTCGAACACCTGACCACGGTGCTCTACGACAATAGGATTGGTTGGAAGCTAAGCCGACTCCTTTTCACAAGCTGCATCCACAAAGGAAATACTTCGGCTGTAGAGTAACGTTAAGACACCAACGTTTATGACAAAAAAAATGCACTTGGAACGGCATGGATTGTTGTAATCGGCGAAGGAACCCAGATACATTTACATTTCATGGGAACCCAAAACATTCTCTCGAAAAAAGAGGTCTGAGTAGCAATTGAATGCTGCTCTGGAAAATTCAGTGATTTATGGCAGATGTGAAAACAGCAAACGCTATCTCTCAATTGTCTGAATTGTTGAACTTGCCAATAGATTGCAGGGGTTTTCCTCGTGGTGGGGGAGCATGTCAAAGTTGAGGTGTAATGAATTTGTAGCAGTTAACGGTATCGCCTGACTCAATCCTAGTACTTCTTGTAAACCTTGTTAAACTCTCTCTCTCTCTCTCTCTGTATCTCTCCATCTACGTCTCTCTCTATCCTTGTATCTCTCTCGCTCTCGCTCTCTCTCTCTCTCTCTCTCTCTCTCTCTCTCTCTCTGTATCTCTCGACCTCTCAAGTCTCGGTGTAGGGTCAACACCCCAAATGATTCTGTTTGAAAAGGTGGCGGGGGGGGATGGGAGGGGAGGGGGGGAGGGGATGGGATGGGATGGGAGAGGGGAGGAGAGAGGGGAGGGGGGGATGGGATGGGAGGGGAGATGTTGTAGAGAGTGGAAACACAACAAGCTCGCCCCCCGGGGGGTCCAGTACTCCGCGACGCACGACATCACTAGCCGCAGGGGGGCTGCGTTGGGTGGAGGAGGAGGGGAGTGGAGGAGAGGGGTGGTGGAGGATGGGAGTGGAGGAGAGGGGTGGAGGAGGAGGAGGGGAGTGGAGGAGAGGGACACCATGGGGTAGGAGGGAACGGTTGGGTGGGTGGAGGGGGAGAGGATGTGGTGGTGGGGGACGGATGGGTGGATGAGGGGAAGAGGAGTGAAGGAGGAGAAGTGGTAGGAGAGGGTAGAGGAGGAGGAGGAGGAGGAGGAGGAGGAGGAGGAGGAGGAGGAGGAGGAGGAGGAGGAGGAGAGTGGTAGGAGAGGGGTGGTGGAGGAGGAGGAGGAGAGTGGTAGGAGAGGGGTGGAGGAGGAGGAGGAGAGGAAGAGAGCATGGACAGAGAACCCAAACAGCTTAGCCCCCTGCTGTTCTCCACATCCTGGGAGAGAGGAAACGGATGAGGGTGGAGGAGGAAATGAGTGGACGCATCAACTGTCTGGGTTCCTAAGATGGCTGGAGGCATGGTGTGAATGTTATGATGTTTTCTGTGAACCCTACTGCACCAACCGTCCATCTCTACATATATCGATGTCAATGGAGGTAGGCTTCTGCTGTCAAACTATGACAAAAAAACGATCTGCCTCTTATATATATATATATATATACATATTCATTTTTTTATATATATATTTTCTTTTTTTTCATTCTTGTATTTCACATTTCTCCTTTTTTCTTTTCTTTTAATGATTGTCCTTTTAATGTTTTATAAGTGCTATTCAGTGCTAAGGGATTTTTTTTTGGTAATAACCATTGTTTAGCGTCCGCTTAATCGGGCAACATGGTTGCGAAGTTGAACCTTTAGTAAAATGATTGCCATACTTGTTGTGTTACGCAGAATTATATCCACATTTTAATACGTTTTCAAAATAGTTATTAAGCCCGTGAAATGGGACAACATGACCTTTGCTTTATTTTACTTGTATAACGTTGTCTTGTCATGGAGAGTTGTCGTGAGCATTACATTGAGTCCCCACATTAGGTGCACAGCTGCTTTATCAATGAAACAAGCATTTTGCCCATGAAGTTTAAAGAAATATATTCAAAAATGTTTTTCCCCCACCATCACTACCATCAGCGGCACCCAGCAACACACTTCTAAACACAACAACACAACGGCGATGGCATGGTCTATCCCTCTTCAAACACAAAGCCACTGCCCCATCTTGTTGAAGTAAATCAACAAGTAAATCAAAAAAAAATTGTTGGGGCATTGACAACCCATGCAATGTGTGTGTGTGTGTGTGTGTGTGTGTGTGTGTGTGTGTGTGTGTGTGTGTCTGTGTGTCTGTGTGTGTGTGTCACACTTGCCCTCTTTTGCTCTCTCTCTCTGCCTGGCCTTCACAAAACCAACTGAATTTCAATGAATTCAAAGAAATTGCTTGAACTATTATTTATTTGCAACTTTGCTGTTTGTAAAAAAAGAAGAAGCATTTTATCTTATGTGACAGACATTGCATTTTGTAGAGAACAATTAAAATGCACACTGTCAAAGAAGACACACACACACACACACACATACACACACACACACACACAATCACACACAATCACAAAACTCAAAATCTCAAACGATTTCAAACAAATAATGAGTGGAGTGGTGTGTATTTTTACATTCCATATTTCCGCAGTGGTCTTTGCTTGCTGTGTTGTTGCGGGACAAAGAGCCGCACACATCTTTTAACGATACCCGGGCCTCACCGCCACTGTACCCAGAATGCTTTGTGTGTGTTGTCTGTGTGTGAAACGGCTGCCTGCTTTTCAAACCCTTTTCCCGAGGCCTCTTGCAATTTGGCTCCAGGGCCGTCCACGCATTTGTCCCAATGCACAACAAGCGTGTGTTTTAATCCTGATTGAGATGCAATATCCCTTCGACACAGCGTCTTGCACGATCCCTCTCAAACGTGGTAAATGAATATGAAATGATCCGTGATGATGTCTAACGGTACCTTGCCATTAAGTCACTCAGCGGCTGCTTTTTATCCACAGTGACTAGCAGGGAATTCCTTTTAGATACATGCCACTAATGAGCAAGCAGGGAATTTGGGAACCTTTCCCGTGAATGCCTACCGGTAGACTAACGGACATTGAGCTTTGAACCCAGAACTGTGCAGGGTGGGCGTCAACCACACCCTAGACTATCCTGCCCTCTTTCTGTGCTCCGGTGCCAGCGTCACCACGTCACGTGACACGCCAATATTTATCGCCATCCCTTTGTCCTGCTATACCCACTATTTGTCTTCCTCGCATGTAGTTTACAGTGTGTGTGTGTGTGTGTGTGTGTGTGTGTGTGTGTGTGTGTGTGTGTGTGTGTGTGTGTGTGTGTGTGTGTGTGTGTGTGTGTGTGTGTGTGTGTGTGTGAATGTATGTTTGTTTACCCCCAGAAATGAATGTGACTTCTGGCAGGACGCCCCCTGGTTTTCCAGAAAGCATCCCAGGGAGGTTATTTGCCATTTCTTCAAAGTTTGAATCAGTTTCCTTCTAACTCCACCCTCCCTCACTTCAAGGAGGGTGGAGCACAGTGGAGAATTCTTGGCGATTAGCAGCAATCGGACTGAGCTGTCTGGTGGGAGAGGGGAAATGTTAGCGGTTAATTATGTATCTAAAGAGGGAGGCTGGGGGTGGGGGGGAGAGGAAGAACAAAAGGGGAAAAGGAAGAGAGAACAGAGATTTGGAGAGGGACAGAGATACGAACGAGGGACAGAGAGAGAGATAGAAGCGATGGGAGAGGAAGAGAGAACTGGGATGGGAGAGGAAAGACAGAACAAGAGAAGGAAATAGGATATAGGAGGTAGGGGACAGAGAGAGTGATATCAGAAGGAAAGAGATAACAGATTTGGAGAGGGAGATAAATGTGAGAAAGAAAGACAGGAGCAGAAGAAGAGAGAAATAGATTAGGGAGAGGAAGAAATACATGGGAGACAGATTTGAGAGTTTGCTACCTAGGAGAGAGAGAGCAAAAGAGAGGAAAGAAAGAAAGGGCATGATAACTATATCAGGAGAGTGGCAGCATACAGAGATAAACAGTCGGCCTGATCGCTGATGCGCCACATAATACCCCCCCCCCCCAACTCCACACCCACCCACTTCCAGCCAGACACAATGGAGGGTTTCTTTATGAAACGACAGCACGTCTTGCACCGGGTGAGATCAACTTTTCCGCGAGGGCGTGTGGACAGGGAGTTCTGTCTGCTGTCTGGAAGAATTGCTAATTCCCAGCTGCTGCTGAACGCAGCCTGTGGCTACAAAACTCAAGAAAATGGATGACTTTGAGACACACAAGCAGTTGGTTTCAGGTGGGAAAATGCTTCGGTGATCGTTCAGTCAGAAACACACGTGACGTGTGACTGCAGTGCGATATTGAACAGAAGGTTCACAGAAGTCCCGTTGATCTTTGTCGGACTTTTTTTTTTTACACAGCACAACCAAAGAGATAGATGACTTTGAGAGATTCAGAACGAGCAGTGGCGTTTGGCAAACGTGTGGCACTTGAGCCAGAGACACAAGTCTAATGGGGATTGTTTTAATCGCTTCGGATGAATGGTTGACGGAAACAAAGTCAAGACAAATTAACTTTGTCTGGCTTCGTTTATACGACCCACTGAATGAGAATAACAGGCATGAAAATGTTGAGAAAATATTGTGAGAGAAACACATTTGAAATGGGATTTTTAAAGATATTATCTAATTATCCACGCAGGAAATGTTTAACTTTGTTTGAATTTTTTTGCGGGTCAGTGGGGTTAATCAGGAAAACTCCATTTCTAGGGAAAAACCAGAAGCTCTAATTACATTCCGTGTATCGATTTGACACCAGTCAAAGCCAGTGTCAAGTTCAGTGTCTTCTTATTAAATGTCAGGAACGGTTCAGGCGGTTAAATCCAAAATAATTGAAAAATAAGAGGGTTTATTGAAATAAAAAACATCTATTTATATTCTTGATTAAGCGATGATGCTACACCATCATAATGGAAGACAAAACCAAAACAATTGAAATTAAGTATTCAGTTAAGCTCACAACTGTCATTGTGTGTTGACAGGATTGCTTAATCTTCAATGCAATGTACTGCTAAAACTGACACATCGGTTGAAACGTCACCGTTTTTAATGAAAAACGAATAGACTTCCCCCCCCCCCCCCCCCCCCCCCCCCGCAACCTCCTCCCCAACCCCCAAACTGTAATGATTTCAGCGGGAATACATTTAAATAAAGAGGATTAGAATTGATCAAATGTCAGATGACTCATCTTGAGTAAAAACATAAATCCAAACAAAAACCGCCTCTGCTCAGGAATGAGAGGTTTTTCACATCGCACATGGTTAGCATGAAGACGTCGAATGACGAGCTTACTTAGTCATCACCGTCTCAAAAACAACACGTTTGGTACGTAACATTACAACCAGAGTGTGATTAGTGACTCAAATCTCTGATTCCTCCTTGTCACCTTATGGCTGTGTTTTTAAGTTCCTGATTATTCGCTGTTGCTTTTTTGTGTCTCTCTACCACTGCAGACCGTAGAGACCACTGCAGGATGTAGAGACCACTGCAGACCGTAGAGACCACTGCAGGATGTAGAGACCACTGCAGACCGTAGAGACCACTGCAGACCGTAGAGACCACTGCAGACCATAGAGACCACTGCAGACCATAGAGACCACTGCAGACCATAGAGACCACTGCAGACCGTAGAGACCACTGCAGACCATAGAGACCACTGCAGACCGTAGAGACCACTGCAGACCATAGAGACCACTGCAGACCGTAGAGACCACTGCAGACCATAGAGACCACTGCAGACCATAGAGACCACTGCAGACCGTAGAGACCACTGCAGACCATAGAGACCACTGCAGACCATAGAGACCACTGCAGACCGTAGAGACCACTGCAGGATGTAGAGACCCCTGGGGTCCCCGGGGTCACAGGACGTGTTCACCAAAAAATCGTTTCTAATAAAGAAGTTGTGGTTTGTTCAGACGAGCAAAAACCTCAAAGAAATATCCCTAATGTCGTCCAGCCTCCTAAATGTTCAGCTCACCAGATAATGAGTCCTAACCGCAACCATGACGTTGTTATTTAAAACACCAGGTCGTAATGTTCCATTCGCGTGAATGTTTTACGAAGATACAGCTGTTTATCTCTGTTTATGTTTAGAAACAATTTTCCCATCCAATCATTATTTAGCCGGCGGTGGAGAGAGGAGAAACTCTGGTTGCTATGAT
>JACYXH010000537.1:510000-530000 GCA_026745465.1 Lota lota
ACACACACACCCAAACACACAGAACACAAACTAACAAGCACACACACGTGCAAGCACACATACATACAAACAAGCAAGCAAGAACACCCACACATACATACAAGAAGAAGCACACACACATGCAAGCAAGCGCGCACACACACACACACACCACACACACACACACACACACACAAAGAACACACAAAGAACACACACGAACAAGCACACACACATGCAAGCACACAAACATGCAAGCAAGCACACACACAACAATAAAATAATAATAATACCTTTTATTTTGTATTATATTAGCAATGTATTAGCATTGTAAGCACACAAGCACACAAAGGTGCCAGAAAGCACACAAAGCACTCGAATGGCTTTCAGCAACTAACCATGCCTGCACACGCAAAGAAATCGATATTTAGTATATTTTTCCAATTCTCTGAGTACACTTACTTCACGATGGCCACAATGAAGCTGTATTTTCATTTTTTGGATTACACATTTTTTTTGCCATTGGTATTGTTGGTTTGCCATTACATCAGGCCAAAACAGTGATTAAAAATCGAGGGTAGAAATTACTTCTTTTATCAAGTTTGTTGTTGGTAAGGAGCAATTATTTATTTCTGCTGCTCCTGTCGAGAAACTAAATCTGGCTCATCTAGTAGGCTTTTTAATTCACTTTTTTATAATCAGGAGCTCGGACGGCTGACGTTGAAGTGCCACTCAGAGAAGTAATTATCCAACTAAGATGACTGCAGACAGAGACATTATTGATCATTTACAACAGCAGACTTGGCAGACAGCGGGATAGAATCTGTATGTGTGTGTGGGTGTGTGTCTGGAACAAACCATAACGCTAAATGAAAGTGCTCTTGTCAAACCCTCTCTTTGCAATCTTCAGTAAGATTGATTTTGGCGGGTTTTTCAACCCGCACTATGAGTCACTGTTAATGCAACACTGCTTTTCTTTATTTTGCACGCCCTGACTATCCTTTGGGCTCAGGATTATGTATTTCAAAGCCACTTTAACCTGAGCACTAGACTTTTACGCACTTACTCACCAAATAATCGATTTAAGCAACCGAAAATCTGCAGTGGCAACACTTAGCCTAGGCTACGCTACGCTAAGCTAAGTCCTTCCACGAAAAATGTAGTGTGTCGTCGTTGCGTCACAACGTTTAAAATAAACGTCCGATCCGATGAGTAAATATGGACTCAAATTGCCCTCTGTAGGTTAAACGCATGCTAGTGCATCGGTTACCTAGCGGTTAGCCAGTGGAGACAGCGAAAGCCTCAACAGACTGGCTTGGAGGCGTGGAGCACAAGGGGTAGATGGGAAATGGAGTCCTTTGCTTTGTTGACGTTAAAGAAAAGGTGTCAGGTGCCGAGGGGCCCCTGGTCTTTCATGCGTCCCCTAAAGAGAGCATCAACAGGGACCCGCTGAAAGATTCTCCTCACACTCACTGGCCCAGTCATGCAGGGATCACAGGACTTCACTCACACACACACACACACACACAATCCACACACACACACACACACACACACACACACGCTTTCAAATACACATGCACACACACACACACACACACACACACACACAATCAAACCAACCACACACACGCATTCAAATACTCATGCACTTCCACAGAACCATATACACACACAACTAACACACACACACATTCAAATACACATTCACACTCACACACACACACACAATCCACACAACCACCCACACACACACACTCCACACACAATCAATCCACCTATGCATTAAAATAAATATGCACACACACATGCAATCCACGCACACATGCAATACACACACACGCGTAATGGTGTACATTGATTAACCGTTAATTAACAGTTAACTAAGAGTCTAGTAATGATTTACTAATGGTGTTCATGTTAACTAAGGTATTCATGTATATGTATTATTTAATAGTTAGATTTAACCCCAAACCTAACCCACTAATGCTAACCACGACCATAACCCCTTTGATTATGCTATATAATAATGCTTATTACTGCATTCACTAATCTTAATTAATGGTTAATTAATGTACCCTTATCGTAAAGTGTTACCCACATACACACTCGCATACAGACAAACCCACACATGCGCACATTTAAATACACACAAAATACCTACTCACACACAAGCACATACATTTAAATACACACAAGCACACACACACACACATACACACAAACACAGAGACACGTACACAACGCACAGACTTTCCCAAGGACTTCCACGTCGGAGGCACTCTGCTCAAATCGCAGCAAAGCAAAGCTGCGCGTCTGCCACCGGGGTCCGGCAGGCCCCGAGCCTCTGAGCATGTACCACCGGGGTGTGGAAGGCCCCGAGCCTCCCAGCATGTACCACCGGGGTGTGAAGAAACATATAATGAAGCGTCTGCCTTGTTTTCGTGGCCCCACGGAGGATGAACTGCGGCGGTGATTTGGGTCTCTCACCTCGACTCTGATAAAGGTCATCGTGGCAATTTAGCAGCAGCGATATCGCATTATGCACGAGTTACGAGGGGGAAATGACTTTTTCGGTGATTCTAAAGTGGAGCGGCAGCATGGCTCTGCGTGACTGGACAGTAATGACACCGTTTGGATGTGAGGTTTTTTTTCTGTGTGTGGTGTGTGTGTGTGTGTGTGTGTGTGTGTGTGTGTGTGGCCGTCTTTCTGTGTGTGTTTTCCAACGGGGTTCGTTGTTTGTGCATAACGTTTAATTGTCGACGTCTGACTCCACGCCACTTAGCGATGCAAAGGCTTTATTTTATGTCTTTGAAATTGCTCCTTCCAACAGCATATGTTTTCATCTCCAGTGGTCAACTTTCGTTTAAACGTCAGCCGCGTCAGTTGATTTGTCAGAGATGCTTCTTTAACAAATTGTTCATTATTTGCAAACATATTTGTAAATGCAGAACAGACATCAGAAATGCTGTAATGGCAATTCTCCATGTGATTATAACGCAAGTTATAGTTAGGTTGTTCCCCCCCCCCCCCCCCCATATTCTATCTATTGCCCAAAATGAGTGTGAGATAAACAAGCATTACTCAAACTTTTGAGCAATCAAGTACATTTTCCTTTTCGCCACATTGTCATTTATCTCCTAATTAGTTTCAGAATTTGAACGAAACAAGTACTATTTCATTCGTTTTACTATTTAGTCATTTAGCAAACCCTTTTGTCCAAAGAGTACAGTGAATTCAGATACATCATGTCACTGAAGATCAGGTGGTTGTCAGGGCATCTTGCTAATGGCCATCAATACAACAACAACAACAACAACAACAACATTAGCCACATGCAATAACCCTATACCTGTGCTTGCCAATAGTCGCCTCTATTTAAATGATTGACTGGTGGATCCCAGGTTAAGCGGAAAACACTAATAGAACCATTGAGAGTGGATCTCAGTGGTTCTAAGTAAGTAATGTGACGAGACCAAGTTGGTATAGACTGAGGAAGCTGGACCAGTGTATAGGAGTTGAATTAGTCAATACATTTGGGGCCGAATCCAAACCCAGCCAGAGCGTTAAGCAAATGGTCCCAGTCCACCTTATCGAACGCTTTCACGTCATCGAGTGATATTACCGCCTCGCGAGACATTGTATTAGATTGAGTGTAAGATTCTATTAAAAAGACGTCTCCAGTTAAAATATGAAGGAATCCAGTCCAGTCTTGTCATCTGAGACAATATGGTGAAGGACCTTTTTTTAGACAAAGTGCCAGAGCTTTGGAAACACACTTTTCCATCACAGTTCCCTAAGCTAATTGCTCTATATGAAAAACAGTCTACTGGGTCCTTATCTTTCTTTAATAACACATTAGCAGAAGCCTGACGAAGCGTTGGTGGAAGACAAGGGGCAAGTTTATCTTCCAATTTCTTATAGATTTTCGAAAAGGCCTGGGGTCTTCCTACTTAGTGACAATATAGCATTGATAATTCCCTCCGGAGAAATACATAATTCTTGGTCTGCCTTGGAGTCAATGCCTGAATATCCAGATTTGAGAAAAATACAACAAAAACATTATCATCGATTGCGAGTTTGAGGAAAACAAACTGTAATAGAAGTTCTTAAACTGGTTGTTAATATTTTGGGGATCTTCTGTCAATAAACCCAGAGGATGTCCTAATCTGTGGGATGATTTGAGATGCTACTTTTTGGCGGAATTGGTGGGCAAATATCTTGGATGGCTTAGCCCTCTCTTTGTAAAATCTGTAACGGGATATAAAGCCTTCTCAGTCTGCGTTGTTGTTAGCAGGTTGAATTCCGCTTGTAATCCCCCTCTTTCTTTGATCAGGGCTGGGCTTAAGCCGGCCGATATGAGTCCATCCAAAGCCTCGATGTTAGTAATTAGGGCTTCAGCGTGTCTCTTATTGTTCATTGTCTAATGGCTGCATTGAGGAGATGATCTGACCTCTTAGACATGCCTTTAGGGCTTCCCTATGGGTCAAGGCCGAGATGCCATCGGTCACATTGATGGCCTTACAAGAGTCGATCTGTTCTGAGACTAATTGAACAAAGCTGGAGTCAGCGAGGGGGAATGGATGAAGCTGCCATGACTGTTTGGACTTTTGGACTCTGGAGAGTCATCTTCATCCGTAAAGGGGCGTGGTCTGCGATCACTAGGCTATTATAGTCCTCAACTGTGTTAAGTAGATACGGGTCAAAAGTAAAAATAGATCCTGGAGAATGTATTACATACATGTGACAAAAGGGTATTCCTGTATATTTGCAATCATTTCGGTGAATGAGTAAAGTCGTAGTCGAATTCTACTTTGGTATGCGGTGCGGAGGTGAGTCTCCTACAGAAATGCTGTACCTGCATTGAGCTGCAGAAGATGGAAAATAACTTTCTTTCTCCTAGTCGCATCGTTCGGGCCCTTCCGTTTCGAGTTATTACATTTGCATTGCTATTCCCTGACATCTCATTTAAATGTCAATGCAACATAGCCATCTGCTTTTGAGGTTCTGGTGTGTGTATGATGTGGACCATAAACACACAAAACATTGAACCAAACAAATAAAAGTATGCACCTCCCCAAATGAGGTGAAAACTCCCCAAAGAAGGCGAGCTTCTTTGTATTGTCTGGTTCCTGCATGACGTAGAACCTTTAATAGCAAAGCTTTCTCAAGGCTTACCAGTAAGACATTGTGTCCGGCCAGCTGCACCTACATCACTATGCTCTATGCATATTAAAACCTTTTTCTCGAAGACCGGCAGTCTATCAACGACGGGCAGGAGGGACCAGATTAAAACAAAGTACTAATATAAAATGTACACTGGGAGAGGAGTACCATATCCTTTGATAGAGTCAAAAAATAACAAAAAACTGAATACATAAATAAATATGCATGATGGCCAGGTAAGGCATGAAGGCCAGGTAAGACAGGTAAGACATGAAGGCCAGGTAAGACATGAAGGCCAGGTAAGACATGAAGGCCAGGTAAGGCATGAAGGCCAGGTAAGACATGAAGGCCAGGTAAGACATGAAGGCCAGGTAAGACATGAAGGCCAGGTAAGACATGAAGGCCAGGAAAGACATGAAGGCCAGGTAAGGCATGAAGGCCAGGTAAGACATGAAGGCCAGGTAAGGGATCATGTACAGGTGGTCTTTATCATGATGTAAACCCTGACAGGGCGACACCAACGTGAAGCGAAGGGGGTCTTGAATAACTTATCTTGAATCTTAGTACACGGCAACCTACTAAAGAAATCAATAGTTAGACAAAATATAACAAGCAAAAATAAAATATCTCCAATAGAGATATTTATTGGAGTATAATTGGTAAATAGTATAATTATATGCAGGAACTGAGGTAGGATGCTCGACAGCGCCCCCCCCCCCCCCCCCCCCCCCCCCCCTCCACACACACACACACACACACACACACACACTTGCCCTGGAGGAAATTCAACAGCCTAGTGCAGCTACCTGTGTGAGGTGTCCTCTCCATCAACAGAATTATTATTCTTTTATTAAATCCAGATAACCCCGACCCACTATTGCATTACCATCAACACCTTTGTCGAATGAAAGAATCGTAACAACACACACACACACCTCCAGTATTTGTGAAATATTATCACATTTTTCTATTCACACTTTATCCGGGCTCCCGAGAGAGTGGCGGCAAAATATGCCGTTGCGCTGATAAATCTGACAAACAGGTTGCCATGGCGATGAGAACTCTCTCGCCACTCTCCCCCCTCTCCCCCTCTCACCCACTCACCCGCCCTCGCTCTGTGCTCACGGTAGCTCCGAGTTTCTCAAAGCATCTCCACACCACGTCCTTAAAAATACGAACGTATTTTCCTCCCCTCACACGCAATAACTATCACGGTTTCCCCAAGGCCCTGCTTTTCAAACCGGATGCTTGAAAAAAAATACGTACACACACACACACACACACACACACACACACACACACACACACACACACACACACACTCCGATCCCCTTGCTCCTTAATAACGTAAAAAAAAAGCTCCATGTTTCACGGGGTTCATTGACGGTGTACATTGACAGGCGGTTGCCTCCCTGTGTTGAAGCCAATGCGTTATGAAAATAACTGCAGAATGGATGAACGCGGGGATAACCCATCATGCACCGTGTGCGCGTTTTACGTGGGGAGACATTCTGATGGAAGGTCCGCTCGCTCAGGGAGCATGGCAAAGTTGCACGAGTGAACGTGGCGCTCTTCTTCTCATGGGCGTTTTCCCGCAGTTCTTCGACCAATGAGGCCTCTTATTATGATTTATGGCTTACCAAATCTCAGCAGCCTCTCTCCCTGCTCCCCCACCCTCTGAAAAAACGAATCAGGCCACACACCGCAACAGTGGCCCCTGGTGGCAGGCCACAGAACTGCGCCCACAACCGCTTTTATTAGACACTCATATACTCAACATAAAAGTGTCTCCCTTCTTTGAATTGAGTTGTCGACTGTAAACGCGCCACATATTCGTACGTTTTCTTTTTTCCCCGGTCAGTTTCCCTTGTAATGTTAGCCATATATATAAATGTGTTCGGGTAAAAGTGTTTGCCACCACTTAAAGTTCGTCATTAACCACAGAAGTCTGTTGAATTAAAATAACATGTCAGTGAGAGCAAGCTGATAAATGGGAAAATAGGAACCCTGAGGCATCAAGTCTCTCAGTCGTACAGACATAATATTCCCTCGATTTAGAAAGAGATAGAGTGAGAGGGGGAGAGAGACCATGCATGACCATGTGTAGACAGACCCATGTGCACCAAAGTCTCCCTAAAATCATTCTTAAGAAGTATCCTACAGAATAAATTCTATGAAGTTCCTACAACTTTTATTTTTTCGTGAGAATTGAGCTACAAAAGAACGATACAAACATTGTTCTGGTATGGTTTTTTGGGAATACATGTTTTTCGTAACTTTCTTCGTCCAAGTTCAAAAACAACAAAAAAAGTAAGTTACAAAGAATTGTGTTCTTACTTTTGCCAATCCTGCCCCAACCTTGTACGGTCCGCATTATGATATCTGAAGAATTCCCCCCCCCCCCCCCCCCCCCCCCCCCCCCCCCACACACACACACACACACACACACACACACACACACCACCCCCAACACGCAGGTGGAGTGCTGGCCCTAGCGCCTCAGAAAAAAGCAGCCGATGCAGCAGAAGCATCGATCAAGGACCCTTGTGTTCTTTTCGTCTTCCATCTTTTTCCCTGAAATCTGTCTTTACTTTCTGTGAACCCGTTCTCAGCACCTGTGGCGGGAAGGCTCTTTCTCAAATCAGGAAACCGCCTGTTGGTGTGTGTGTGTGTGTGTGTGTGTGTGTGTGTGTGTGTGTGTGTGTGTGTGTGTGTGTGTGTGTGTGTGTGTGTGTGTGTGTGTGTGTATACATGCGCACGTACGTACAGAGGCATCCGCATGACGATACAAACACACACACACAGGCATACAATCAAATACTTACACAATCAAACACACACACACAAACAGACGCCCATATGGTACACAATATCGCAAAACCATTTCAAGAATACAAAAATGTCACCAGAAGTGCAGCGCAGCAGACAACGGGAAGCCAAATGGATTTCGCTGAGCAGCTGAAATCAATCTGTTTATGGTTGACAGCTGTTGAAAAGTCATTGTCGTATTATCCCCAAACTATCCCGTTGCACCAAAACACAAACATCTAGGTAGTGCGGGTAAACAAGAGGCCCTATTAGTGTATGTTTGCGGCTGAAGGGAGCCACATTCCCCTCCCCCCCAACCCCCCACCCCAGGCACTCCGTTGCACTCCAATGAACGACTGCAAGGGAAAACATCCTAACATTCTGTATGCCATAACAACCCCATTGTAAGGCCCCACACAAGTGTGTGTGTGTGTGTGTGCTTGTGGATGTGTGTGTGTGTGTGTGTGTGTGTGTGTGTGTGTGTGTGTGTGCGTGCGTGTGTGTGAACGTGTACATGTGTTTGTTGTGCGTGCACACATGTGTGTAGAATTCCATCTATGCCATCTTATTCGTGGCTACAGGGCCCAACCAGAAATGCGTAGCCATTACATGCTGTGCGTCTGAATCAAGGTAGACTGCGGAGCCTGCGAGTTACCATTCAAAGTACACTCTATGCCCAATTGCCTTCTTGAAATGGTAATAAGATGCGTCACATTCCGACTGAATTCTTACGTGACTGAATCTGTGTGTGTGTGTGTGTGTGTGTGTGTGTGTTGTGTGTGTGTGTGTGTGTGTGTGTGTGTGTGAGTTGCTCTTTTGTGTGTTTAAAGAGCAACGCCACACTCCAAACCAAGACATTTGAGCAGAGTTACGCATTCAGCCAGCGTTTGGAAGCAAGAACCATCGTTCATTCCCATAAACGATCCCACGCCATGTTTGATGTTGAAGGCCCGAGACGCGTCGAAAGAACTGCGTACGCAAATCGCTTTGCAAGTTCGAAAAAGTATGCAATTACGTAAAACACGAATGAAAAAGCAAAAACACACATGTAAAAGCCACAACACAAATGCAAAAGGCACGACATAACGAATATGACCGCCAGCGGATGTTGAAACAGACTATTATTGCCAATATTAAATACTCACACAGTGAAGGACGTGGATTTCTATATTTTCTGAATGCATTGAATGCACATGAAGAGCACTCTCACAAACGCAGGCAAGCAAGGTAAGCCTTAACAACTATTTATGTGTATCCTCTTGGCTTTTAAAGCCTGCTTTAGTTATTAACGCACTTCTTTTAATCAGAATGTCGTCTCTCTCCACGGTGATGTTGTACTTGGAGGGTTTCTTCTCGCCGGTTTACGGAGCGGTTATCACACCGCCGGTGACTCGGGCCCTGTAGTTCCAGCGCCATGCGTCACCGGCTAAAAGAGACACGGCGGGCTGTTAAAGCGCCGCCCGTGGAGCGCCGTTACAAATCAGACGGCTCTCCGTTCACCGGGCCGGGTGGCTCGTCCCTAAACAGCCGGTAGTGTATCAGCCATGTCTGCTTCTGTACAACTGGGCCCAATTCGAAACAGGCACGCAAGTTTAGGTCGGACGGCCTCTGTGTGTGTGTGTGTGTGTGTGTGTGTGTGTGTGTGTGTGTGTGTGTGTGTGTGTGTGTGTGTGTGTGTGTGTGTGTGTGTGTGTGTGTGTGTGTGTGCGTGCGTGCGTGTGTGTGTGTGTGTGCGTGCGTGTGTGTGCGTGCGTGTGTACGTGTGAAACAGGCGGTTGATTGCGGCCAACCCAGACAGAGAAATTGCTCCCAAATCGCAGCAGGTCCGCCGTCATTAAACACGCATTTATCCAAGGATTAAAAAAAGAAAAAGACTCAGCGGCTTGAAGTTTTGAAGACGTTATTTGTATTGATTAGCTTCATTTGCATATTTTTTTGGTCTGAAAATGTTTTAAAAAGCACCCCTCCCCCCCTAACGGTCACACTCTGGTGCATGAAGCCTCGATGGGATTCGGCCATTGCTGCACCTCCCATTGCGTCAAAGGAACAACGTTTCAAAGGGTTGCATGGAAGCAGGAGTCGATTTGACTCAGGTTCTATGTATTTTTTATTCACTATGAATTTAACAAAAGCATCTGGTTCATTGTGTGTGTGTGTGTGTGTGTGTGTGTGTGTGTGTGTGTGTGTGTGTGTGTGTGTGTGTGTGTGTGTGTGTGTGTGTGTGTAGTCTGTCCAATTGTCCAATCCCACCCACACACACACACACAATCTGGGCTATACTTGAGAATACTGGTCAGTGTTAATGGCACTCAAAACCTTTGGCCATGCTAACTGGAGCTGAAGAGAAATGATGGACGCCTGTGTACGTGTGTACGTGTGTATGTGTGTACGTGTGTGTACGTGCGTGTGTACATGCGTGTGTATGAGTGTGTATGTGTGTGTGTACGTGCGTGTGTACGTGCGTGTGCGTGTGTGTGTGCATGTGTACATGCATGTGTACATGCGTGTGTACGTGGGTGTGTGTGTGTGCTGGGATAAACAATAGAGAAAAACCCATTTCCCCGCCTGAGCGGTGAAATCATCAGCGAGCACGTGATGATGAGGAAGGGGGGGCCCCACACACACACACAGGTCACGCAGAAACGACCCAGAGTCGACCTTAAGTTGAAGAATCCTAACTGTCACTAGCAGCTGAGGTTTCCAGCCCCACACAGGAGCAGTTCCTCCCTCCTTTTGTCTTTTGGTATTCCGGAAAGCCAACCAAATCGGAGCTCCTCTGCGGATATCCCTCAGCGTTGGATGAATATGTCGATAAATATATAAAACGTATGCACGCCGTTCTCGACCTCGCTTCAAGACTCGCGACGGGGACGGGGACGGGGACGGGGGGACGGGGGTACTGTGTGGATTACGCCAAATGAAGCGCGGGATTTCATTCAATGGGCCGAAGAAGGCAGACGGAAAGTACACTGTTTGGCTTTCAGTCCGTGAGCCGAGATGGGCACAGTGGTATTACGCTGGGCTGATTAAAGTGACCTATGTTGTGGTCCTCGCCGCCCAGCGTCCAGACAACGTAATTATGCAGTCTGGGATTGATCACACACTTTATTAACTCAAAGAGAGGGGAGGGTGGGGGACAGAGAGGCCCAGAGAACAAGACCGTGGAAGAGAGTATACGAGAAAGAGAGGGATGGAGAGAGAGAGAGACGTGTTACAAACAGGGGGGAGGGAGAGGGGGAGAGTATATGAGAGAGGGGGAGAGTATATGAGAGAGGGGGAGAGTATATGAGAGAGAGAGGGGGAGAGTATATGAGAGAGAGAGGGGGAGAGTATATGAGAGAGGGGGAGAGTATATGAGAGAGAGAGGGGGAGAGTATATGAGAGAGAGAGAGGGGGAGAGTATATGAGAGAGGGGGAGAGTATATGAGAGAGAGAGGGGGAGAGCATATGCGATGGGGGGGGGGGGGGGGGGAGCAGTGGGACTGACATGAAGTAAGAGGCCAGAGAGAAGGAGCAGAGATGGAGAAAACAGAGGGATGGGGAACCAAATGATTCTGAGTGAGGAAAAAAGAATGGAACATAAGCAAACCCACTTGACATCTACCCAGTAATTCAACCTACCAACTTGTGATTTGATTAACACTTCATATATGCAGCATAGTCCAGTGTGTTTATTGGCTTGGATATTATTTCAACATTTTTAGTTTGGCAAATGTCGACCGTGTGCCAATAATTGACATGAAGCTGAATTGGAAGTGAGAGAGGGAAAGAGAGAGAGAGAGAGAGAGAGAGAGAGAGATAGAGAGAGAGAGAGAGAGAGAGAGAGAGAGAGAGAGAGAGAGAGAGAGAGCGTCTCCAAAGCAAGGCAATGCTTTCACTTTGAGGGCTCAGCTCTCTGTCCCAGACTGACCACAGCATATTCGTCTAATTCACCCAATTACCTAAGAACCTTGGGTCCTGCCATTTCCGCAAGAAAGAGTGTGTGTGCCCCGACACTTAGACAACATTGTGTGCGTGTGTGTTCTCTGAGTCCAACTCTTGAGTGGTATCTCTTCAATCTACACACACACACTCAGTCTCAGACACACACACACACTCAGTCTCAGACACACACAGCACTGCTGTCCATATGATAGATATGGATTATAGGGGCCAGATTAGGGTTTTTTTGTGTAACTTTTAAGGAGAGCTGAATAATTCATCTCTACTTACTAAAAGCTGTCATGAAAAGTCTTCCATTTTTACTGGACAGAGTGATGTCTCGAATCAGACCAAACCAAGTGTTTGGTCCAAATGGTTGCTGTTGGCATGAAGATAATAAAACAAGTGTTTTAAAGGTTGTTATGGCACTTCGCGTATTGATATCTCCCTACAGTCGTGTATGTCACGCTTTAGTATGTCGACCTGCTGTGTGCAGAATGCAATTCCTTTCTTGGCGCACAACCTGCAGTGATGGTTAACGTCCACTGGGGGGAGTTGTTCTCAAACATTACACAACTTGGTTGGAGAGGATTTATTCAACACCTCTTCATTGAGACTGAGCGGGCCAGTCTCAATGCAGACATGCAGCAGTACGTTACAAAATAAAATAAAAATCAAGTTTTGTTTGTAGTTCATCTTCTCAAACGCCGTTCTTTGCATGCCATTCTCTCTGTTTAATGGGTTGTGTTTGGTTTTAGGATTAGAGGACATCGGTGTTTAATAACCTACAAAAATAAATCATAGCCGTGTGCAGGAGCACAGCATATAACTTAAACCAATAAGTGAAATTGATTTGTTCGTTCTCTTCTATACACCTGTGCACCCGTTTTGCACAATTAATACTATGATGGCATACTGAAAATAGGACAGAAAACGGTATCCTTGAATGGAGTAGGGAAATGTGTCCTGTCTCCCGTCTCTCTGCCAACAGCCTCCCATGTCAAAGTGACTAGAAAACGCTCCGTGGTTTGTAGGCTATGCGGTGCGGGGCCCAGTGATAGTGTTACGTCAGCGAATGTTTGGGCATAAGTTGTTTTCAAGTTCAGGAAATGCACAAACTGTATCTGCATGCCGATATATAGGCCTTCTATATCACTAAAAACAGTAACCGCTTTCAACCCTCTCTCATTCTCTCCCTCCCTCCCTCCCTCCCTCCCTCCCACACACACACACACACACACACACACACACACACACACACACACACACACACACACACACACACACACATATATACACACACACACACACACACACACACACACACACACACAGCAGAATAATTGATAACAGTGGGGGTGTGAATGCCTGCTTCTTTAACCAGCCAATGGGGGCGTACCGGATGCGAGATATCCGCTGCAACAACAAGCCGCTGTGCCACCCCCCCCCCCCCCCCCCCCCCCCCCCCCCCCCCCCCCACCCTCCCACCTCCCCTCCCGTCACCCCAGCTAACTCACTCATTTGACGCCATTAACAGCGTAAATCCCAGCCTCCTCTCCGGGAAGAGGAAAAAACAACACCAAGAAAGAGTGTTTGGAAGCACACGGCGGATCCCGGGACATAAACCCACATTTAGGACGCAAGTGATTTATTGGTACCGTTTTCTTTTTTTTTTCTTTTTTTACGTTTGGCCAATACATTGATCGTTTTTTTTTTACTTTTGTTTTGTGTTGCACTATTTTTTAACAAGAAAGCTGGAGCCAATCTAACATCAAGGCGCTCATTGATTGGGTTTCGTCCTTCTTTTTTTATGCATCGTGTTCTTTCGCAAACGTGGGATCTATTTAGTCTTTGTCTGCTTTATAATGAAGTTGCGCAGCGCTGGGAACTTTCTCAATGGATTGCATCGACGTGATTCCCGGGTGATTTGAGTGGTGGGAACCTTTCCCAAGTAGGATGTAACTGACCCTAAAGGGGGTCCAAACGTGTGTTCGGGGTGCCACGGTAGGTGAAGACACCACGCACACATTTGTTATGAGCGCCTTCTCTGTTCCGTTTGCAGAGGACACTGCTGTCCCATCGCAGTGGGGCTGCTCGACACAGATGACTAACTTGGCTTTTTACCCAGTTGTAGTATTTGGGTTGTGATCGTTTTACCCCCATTGGGTGGTTTCACTCCAAGGGAAGTGTGTAAATAATGTTGACCTCGGTTCTTTTGAACTTGCAGCGTAACTATTTAAGGACCTTTTTCGTTTAATGTTTTTAATACCATAAACCTACAGTCTATGACAAACAAAGACCTAGGCCCGTACATATTGCAGGCGTTTAGTGTGACGGTGTGCACGCTTCACAAAGGCGCCCGTCTAGCCTTACTGCAGGCTGGATACGGAGGACAATTAGTCAAAGCACGCTTTGTTCAGAAAAAGGCCAAGTTGGAGGTCGTCTTTCTACTGGCTACCACATCCATGAGGGCCTTGTTGACCCTGTAAAAAAAAAGAAGGAAAAACAAAACGCCACTGCTTAATTTCCATCAAGTATGCAAGCCATTTGCATGGTGACAGGGGCCGCAGCCCCCCCCCCCCCCCCCCCCCCCCCCCCCCCCCTCTGGCCCCCTACAAGGCGTTTGAGGGGGGCAGCGCTGATGCAAATACACTCGCTATTGTCACTAAGTGGGACAAAATGCAGAAAGTAGTGCTACCCCCCCCCCCCCCCCCCCGCACCCGCCCCCTCTCAATTGTCCGCTACCTGAAAGCTAATTAGCATGTTGCATTCAAGTAGTGTCAGCAAGGCCACGCTGGGAGCGCTTGATAACACGGTGAAGATGAGGCCCCCATACCATGTGACCGTCAGGTCCGCTAACACCATCTGCTAGCGTTCATGAGAAATGCATTAAACTCACTGAAACAAAACTAACTAAACCATGTGTCATAGTGCGAATCGTTTAGAAATGTGTTATTTGGCATCTGGCTTTTCACTTGGTGCCTAGTATAATTCACAACGTTAGGTGAACCATTTTAGTCAATGAAGACAATAGACTTCAGAGTAGGCTGTCTCAAATGTGGGAATCGAGGACTATGTAGGCTTTAGGCATCTTTGAATCCATAATATTCTTCTTTAAACACTTTTTCTTCCTTCAAGGTTAGGATTTTAGTTGACACTTATTTATCACATAGGCCTACACATGGTATGTGAGAATTTTAATGAATTAGCAGCATTTCCAGCATTACTCACACTAGAAGTCAGACTAAAATACAGAATATTAAATCAGTAGGAAAATCCTTTTAGTGTTAGGCTTATTTAAAAAGTTCAGAATGCATTGCATACATCTACGTTCATAATGTCAATGTTATTGGCAAATAATGAACAAAAAATAGAAACTCTGCTTCTGAAACCAGTGAAAGATGGAAATCAGATCAATCTCAAAATGACACACAGACCATGGTGTGATCACAAAACGTTAAGCCCTTTCCTGTGTGTGAGATGATAGTCGTTTCCATTTCCTTACACACACAGTTGTGTGTAAACCCTAAAACCTGCATACCCTCTCCTTTGATCTACGTAGGCGAACAAATATAAAAAAATAGATATGAACAGTTGACAGTTATACAGCGGGACAATTATATGTTTGCGCTTATAAATTGCTGATATTGCTGTCTCTACAAAACATTTTCTTTCCTCTCTGAATCAATTGTCTGCGGAAAGAGACGAGACTAAAAGCGTTTTCCTAAAAGGAACGGCTCAACGGGTTTGATAGCGCACGAGTCTAACCGGCATTGTTCCATCTTGTTCCCGTCGCTCCACCGGAACGACGGGGAACAGACGGGGGGGGGGGGGGGGCTGGTTGTCCCCCTGTCGCCCCGGGCGTCCTTGTTGATTTGCGTATATGATTTGCATAGCGGGCGGGCCACAGTTAGCCCTCACAACACGCCTGTAACAGTACTTACACCTGTCCCGCTCCCTGTGGCCCCCAGACCTTCAGATGTGTCCCATGCCAGCTGGGGCGGCCCTTCAGTCCTACGATGGAGTCGAGAAGTCCCGGCGCCAGCGCCGGGGGAGGAGGAGGAAGGGACGCTGCCCGGCCGCCCTCGCCGTCCGCCAGCCCGCCGAGGGCTGACCTCCGCCACGACGACCGCCAACGTCACCACGACGACCGCCACGGCGACGAGAGGCCCCGGCCCTGCCCCTCCTCCGGCCCGCCCGCGGCCCCCCCGCTGTCCCTGGATCAGATCCGAGCGGGGGCCAGGCGCAGCAACGAATACACGGACGGACCGACGCTGGCCCGGAAAGCCCTCGACCCACCGGCCCCCGACCCACCGGCCCCCGACCCACCGGCCCCCGACCCACCGGCCCCCGACCCGCTCAAGGACCCCGTCCTCCTGCTGGCGACGGAGACCCCCGCCGCCGGGCCGTCCCACGGCCCCCCTCTGCCCATCCTCCGCTGCTCCTTGGCCCCGCCCCCCCCCCTGCGGCGGCGCGGACGAGGGGCCGCGGGCGATCGCCGGCGGGTCCTCCCGCGAGGGCAGCCTCTCGTCGCTGCAGAGGCTCATGGGTAGCCCGTGCGGCGGCGAGGAGGCCGTCAGGGCTCAGCCGAAACGCGCCGAGCTGGACGGCGAGGAGCGGAAGCCCCTGGCGGCGGCCGGGGCCGGGGCCGGGGCCGGCGAGGGCCCCCACTCTCAGCGCTGCTCGGACTGCGGCCGCTGCGGCTGCGGCGAGTGCACGCGGCCCCGCCTGCTGCCCTCGTGCTGGCTGTGCGGCCGGCGCTGCGTGTGCTCGGCGCGCGGCGCCGCCGAGTACGCCACGTGCGTGTGCTGCGTGCGCGGCCTCTTCTACCACTGCTCCAGCGACGACGAGGACACGTGCGCCGA
This sequence comes from Lota lota, assembly GCA_026745465.1. NCBI lineage: Eukaryota > Metazoa > Chordata > Actinopteri > Gadiformes > Lotidae > Lota > Lota lota. Next base: position 526,740 of record JACYXH010000537.1, read on the forward strand.
GAAGCCCTTCTCGTGCACGCAGGCGCACTGCGGCGCCCGCTGGGCCGCCGTGGCGCTGCTGGCGCTGCTGCTGCCGTGCATCGCCTGCTACCCGCTGGCCAAGGCCTGCGCCGCCGCGTGCCAGCACTGCTACGACGCCGCCGCCCGGCCCGGCTGCCGCTGCGAGGGAGGGGCCCGGCCGCAAAGCCGGCACCAAGCCGGCGTGAAGGTTGGGACCCCCCCCCCCCCTCCCCCCCCTCCCACCCCCTCCCCCCCCCCCCCCCCCCACCCCCCCCCCCCCCCCCCCCCCCCTCCCCCCCCCCCCCCCCCCCCCCCCCCCCCCCCTCCCCCAGACGGACGCGTGTGGGACTTGAATCAAAGTTTGCGGGGACTCTCGGCGATGGCAGACACCTGCGCGTGTTTCGGGGGGGGATCTGTTTGTTTGTGTGCCGTCTTTGGTTTGTTTGTTCCAAGTGTGTGAATGGTGGACTACTGTTAGGGCTTTGTGTTCTTTTAAGCCCCCTTGGCCCCCCTCCCCCAGATGTTGTGTTGCCCGAGAGCCAAAATGTACTTCATAGGAATGAATTGAATACGATTTAATATGCAGAGAAAGTCCAGACGTTCACGTAAACCAGTAAAAGAAAAAAGAAGAAAGGTGTATTTTGTTAAGAGAAAAGTAAACTTCAGGCAGATTTTTATAAATGCGAAAACATCTGCTGTGACCGAGTGGTTCTGCTGTGGCAGTCATGATGAATCCACACTTACGAGATTCCTTGTTTCATTCCTTCAACGTGAATCACTCCATGTTAATTAGCAAGCAAAAACTCCAATCTCACGCTCCTTCTCATTGCAAATTGTACAGTGACGTTGTATGAGAAAATGTTTTATTTTCTGACTTTGAATGGTTTTGTTTAGTGTGACGTTTAAGAAAACAAATTCTATATATTTATTTTGGAGGTTTTATTATTTTATAAAGAAATATTTATTTCAAAAGGCATTGATGGACGTTTGTCACGCTCCATGTCTGTGGCGATCGGTTGAATCAGAGGAGCGTACGTTTACATTTTGACATTAAAGAAAACACCCAGGAAGTCTCGAGCCATTGTGTTCCATTTCTTTGTTTTCTTGCTTGAAAGACACGCACACATTCTGACAAAAACCGAAAACAAGTTACATACAAAACTAGTTTTACTGATTCGATTATGTCCCAAAACAAGTAAGAGGCTAATCACGCAAACTTAAACTACAAGTACCTTATTGTCTCTACAAATGTCAACCATTCATTAATCCTCAAACCTGCAATGTGTACATTATCTGTCAAAACTATTTTCCACTGCATCCATAGCCTTCAAATGTGAGTGTCTAAAGGAGGAAATAGTACATATCCCCCTATGGCACAAACAAACCCAACATTCTCTCTATTTTAATTTAGTTTGTCTGCAGAAAAAGACCAGAATCACATTTCAACAGAAGTGATGGTTGAAGTTGAAGAGTCTAATTGGCATTTTTGTCCACCTTTTTGTATTTCTGCCCTCCAAAGAATTAGATTTAACAGACAGGGCTGTTTTTCATATCAGCCCTGGCATGACTCAGAATTCAGAATTTGCATTGGATTGTTTTGCATAGCGTACCGTTGAAGAAAGAGTCCAATGTTTAAACTACCGATGAAATAACGTGGAAACCTTTTACAACCGATGGAAATTGGTAGCTACAGAATTTCAAAACCAGACAAAAGCCCCCATTCAGCTCTCTTATAAAGTTGTCTCAAATATACTATTTAAATAGTTACCGCTTGTAATGGCATTAATATAGGTGGTCCGGTTTTATTCCCAACCACCACCGACATATTATCCAGTAAGAAAATCCTTAAGTCCTTAGAAATAACATTTCATACAGTTGTAATTACAGTTAAGATCTGAAAACTTTAAAGCTACATAAACACCACAGGAAGAGGAACAACAACTTATCCACGCAGAAAAATGAAAGAGAGAGCGAGAGGTGAAATAGTCTTGTGGTTAGTGTGTGTTTTGACTCCCAGCCTAAATGTTCCGGGTTCAGACCCCGATGTCTGCGCCCTTGGGCAAGGCATCCTAACGCGTGCCTGCGCCTTAAGAACATGTACGTCAAATTCAAGTCATCGCTTATTTAGCATCTTCTAAAAGTCTACGATTTTATTTTTTCAAAAGATTCAACGGTTACCTCGACTTCCTGTGCTTTATTTTTTTTTTGAAGGTCGAAATGAAACCTGGTTTTCTGGTCGTCTTTTGCTGAGATCCACGTCTGAATCTCGGCCGTCTCCACGGCGGACAGGCTTCTGTTGTCGTCGGCTCTCGATGGCCCTCTGCAGATGTCAAACGAGGGGCCCTCGAGGGCCGACCCCTCGCATCGGCGCCATCGACCGGCCCGCGTGGGCGCGGCCCCCGAACCCGGACACGATTCATTTTTTGGGGGGGAAATACCGTGTGTGTATTGGTCTGTCTGTCTGTGTGGGTCTGTCTGTCTATCTGTCCGGACAGCAAACGGACGAGATCTTCACCGCGTGTTCCGAGAAGCCCGCGAGATCGAGGCGTCGAGCGCTCGGCTTGTGCCCACACGCCCGCTGTCTCTTCCCCCCGGTGTGTGTGTGTGTGTCTGGGGGGGGGGGGGGGGGGGGCGTCAGGCCTTTTAAACTAACCGTCACCTGTTTGTTTGTTTGTGGTTGAGGGCCTACATGAGCACCCATGGGAGCAGAGCACAATACCTTTTTGCTTGTTTTGTGTGTGCGTGCGTGTGTGTGTGCGTGTGTGTGTGTGTGCGTGCGTGCGTGCGTGCGTGTGTGTGTGTGTGCGTGCGTGCGCGATGGTCTAGTTGTTAGGAAGAAGAGGGGGAATGCAAAGGCTTAAAAGCATCACTTTGAATGGCAAAGGGCTAACAGTTTAGCGCTGGTATTCAGCTCCCTGTGTGCCTTCACCCTGTCCTCAGTGGGGGGTGGATTAATCGTCTGGAGAGGGGGGAGGGGATATTTTGGCTAGCCGTTAACTTCCTGTCGGCTACCTGCTACCTCGTCGGAGAGAGAGAGAGAGAGAGAGAGAGAGAGAGAGAGAGAGAGAGAGAGAGAGAGAGAGAGAGAGAGAGAGAGAGAGAGAGAGAGAGAGAGAGAGAGAGAGAGAGAGAGAGAGAGAGAGAGAGAGAGAGAGAGAGTCCATTCCCATTACTTCGAGGCTAAGTGGGTAAACGTTAAACATAAATATTTGGGCGGGAAAAAACTTAAATGGACTAGTTGATGCACAGACTATACGGACT
>JACYXH010000537.1:535000-575000 GCA_026745465.1 Lota lota
ACACACACACACACACACACACACACACACACACAAATAACCGCCAACTGTAAAGGATAGTGGATGTAGAGATTAAGTACAAATAATAAAAAAGACATTGTCATACACACCCACACACATCCTGAACAAATGTACTGAACTCCAAACCGAAAGACTGAGCTGAAGAACGGAAATAATAAAGTTGTACTTTATTTACAATATCTGTAAAACAAAGGGCTAAGGTTAATACTGAGCTGATCTCATTGAACATAACTGTCACAGACGGAAAAAAAGGAAATCCTGGTTATATTTTCATGAATGATCTGCCCTTCGTTGAAATAAAAGAACTATAAAACATAACATCATTAGAAACTCTGGTTCCCTTTGGTTTTGGGTGAAACTCGATATAAAACTATTCTCTTCTCCCTTTCAGCACTTTCTCCTTCTCTCCACCTCTTTTCTCTCCTCCCCCCTCGATCTGTCTCTTCCCCTTCTCTCCCTGTTTACTCCTCTACCTCCTCCTCTCTCCCCCCCTCTGTCTCATTCCCTCCCTTTCTCTCTCTGTCTCTCTCAAACCTCCAGCCTCCCCCCTCTTTTTCTCCTTACCCCTCTCTGTGACTGGGTGTCTCTCCAGGATCTTGTTACCGCTCGCAGGTGCAGCAAAATGACAAGCCAACGATGACAGCCTGTGTGTGTGTGTGTGTGGGTTACGTGTACCTTACCGTGCTCGAAGAGAGAAATTTGTCAATGGTTAGAGAGATAGTTGGCATAGCTGGGATGCCTTGAGAAGCCAAACAGCAGAGACCTGAGAGATACAGAGACAGAGAGAGACATACAGAGAGAGAGAGAGACATACAGAGATACAGAGAAAAAGAGAGGGATAGGGAGAGACAGAAAGATCAAAAGAGAGAGAGATACAGAGAGACAGAAAGAGAGAGAGCTACATAGGGATAGATATATCATATCATTAATTGTACATACTTTATTTATTTTTTATTCCAATTTAATTCAAAGAGAGAGAGAGACAGACAGAGAGACAGAGACAGACAGAGACAGACAGAAATAGAGAGAGAGACAGAGAGGCATAGACAGAGACAGAAAGAGAGAAAGAGACAGAGAGACATAGACAGAGACAGAAAGAGAGAGAGACAGAGAGTAAGACAGAAGGTAGAGAGAAACAGAATGTGAGCAAGGCTGTAGAAACCAACCAGCGGAGGGTAAAGACAAACAAGAGAGTAAAGTAAAGGGAATAGAAACCAACCAGCGGAGGGTAAAGACAAACAAGAGAGTCAAGTAAAGGGAATAGAAAGACTGAAGGTAGGAAATCGTGTAGAAGGTTAGAAAGAAGATAAGGAAAGATAGAAACAAGGAGGAAGGGTATAGGAGGGATCTGAGAGCATGGAAGGATACAGGAAGAACGAAAGAAAAGAGGGTATAGGAGAAAAACTAGGAGGGAAGGATATAGGACGGAAGGAGTGAGGGAAGGATATAGAAAGGAGGGAAGAAGGGAAGGATATAGGAAGTCAGACTGACAGAGGGCCCCCCTCTAGCAGAGGTATGTGCTCACGTGTACACAGGTGCAATATTTCCCCAGATAAAGACCCCTCTGTAGAGCATCGTCATTCACGGTCTAAAGCTGGGATGTGTGTGTGTGTGTGTGTGCGTGTGTGTGTGTGTGTGTGTGCGTGTGGTGTGTGCGTGCATGTGTGTGTGCATATGTGGGTGCGTGCATGTGTGTGTGCATATGTGTGTGCATGTGTATGTATGTGTGTGTGTGTGTGCATGTATGTGTGCGTGTGTGTGCGTGCATGTGTATGTATGTGTGTGTGTGTGTGCGTGTGTGTGCATGTGTATGTGCGTGTGCGTGTATGTGTGCGTGTGTGCGTGTATGTGTGTGTGTGCATGTGTATGTGCGTGTATGTGTGCGTGTGCGCGTGCGCGTGTGCGTGTGTATGCGTGTGTGTGTAAAGACCTTTGTTGGGCTGGAGAACGTACAAATCCCTGCCAGCTATCGGGAACAGGGCGAAGGTAAAAAATGGCGGCCATATAGTTTGACAAATGGCGATGTTATGAATGGCGCCCTGGAAACGTTCGATGCTGAGCCGTAAATCAAAGTGTTGGTTTAACAGAAAATGACGATCCCCGACGGAAATATAAATATCTAATTTTCGTCTTTTGTAGCGTTTTTTCCCCCGTTGTATTCGTGTAAAACTCCACAATCGTATCTTCGATGTTTTAACATACTGGTGGGCACACAAAAAATAGAAATGGCAAAATACTCGAAGTATGTTCCTGTAGGTGCGTAGGTCTGCGAGTATGTATGTGTGTGTGTGTGTGTGTGTGTGTGTGTGTGTGTGTGTGTGTGTGTGTGTGTGTGTGTGTGTGTGTGTGTGTGTGTGTGTGTGTGTGTGTGTGTGTGTATTTAGGCCTACGTGAGGTTTCGCCTCTCGGGCTCAAGGTGAGGAGAGGCTCAGTAGACCTCACTGAGGCCCCGTTGAGGACATAACAGTGGCTTAAGTGTCGACGGCAACCTTATAAACATCCCATAATGTGCTCTCTCAAGCCTTTCCCATCTGGCCTAACGAGCGCAGCCACCAGAGAAAATAAGTGCTGGGGAGGAAGTGGGCGGGAGGGCCCCGGACCCTGTATAGATCAACAAACAGACTGAGAGCCCCGGACCCTGTATAGCTCAACAAACAGACTGAGGGCCCCGGACCCTGTATAGATCAACAAACAGACAGAGGGCCCCAGACCCTGTATAGATCAACACACTGACTGAGGGTCCCGGACCCTGTATAGATCAACAAACAGACTGAGGGCCCCGGACCCTGTATAGATCAACAAACAGACTGAGGGCCCCGGACCCTGTATAGATCAACAAACAGACTGAGGGCCCCGGACCCTGTATAGCTCAACAAACAGACTGAGGGCCCCGGACCCTGTATAGCTCAACAAACAGACTGAGGGACTGAGAGAGAGAGAGAGAGTGAGAGAGACTGCTGGCTAGGAGCCAGAAGATACAGAATTCCTTTGGCCTGGAATGTCTGCTTGATTAACACAGAGATCATAGTCTTGTTTGAGCTCTCCTGTGTGTGTGTGTGTGTGTGGGGGGGGGGGGGGCATTGGACTGTTCGTTAAGTTAGCTCTCAAAAACATCCAAGCCCCCTGACAATGGCGAGGATTTGGCTATTTAGGGAATTGTGCAGCCAATAGGATGTCCTGAAATACAAGAAAAGTTTATATTTCACCCAATATGATCCTCTTGAAAATCATTACAAATTACAACTCAATTGCGATTCAACAACAAATGAAATATTTCTTCATCCTCAGGTAGATTTCAGTGGAGGGATTTCACTTCTTCGCTCTCAAAACATTCAGACACAATTCCAATGTATGTGTAAGTGTGAATGTGTGTGTGAATGTGTGTATGTGTATTTGTATGTGTCTGTGTGTATGTCTGTGTCTGTATGTCTGTGTGTATGCATGTGTATGTCTGTGTGTGTGTGTATGTATGTGTGTGTATTTGTGTGTATGTGACTTTGTGTGTGTGTTGTATGTATGTGTGTGTGTGTGTGTGTGTCTGTCTTTATGCCCTTGCTGGGACAAACTCAGGACTGAAGAGGAAGTACCTGCAGTGAGACATTCTCAGCACCCCCACCCTCTCTCACCCACACACACACACACACACACACACACACACACACATACACACACACACACACACACACACACACACACACACACACACACACACAGTTTTCCCCGTGGTCACCGGTGCTCAGTGACCCAGAAGAAAGAAGTACTTTAGAGACCTAATGGTCTCTCTCTCTGTCTCTCTCTCTCTTTTTCTCTCTCTCTCTCTCGCTCTCTCTCGCTCTCTCTCTCTCTCTCTCTCTCTCTCTCTCTCTCTCTCTCTCTCGCTCTCTCTCGCGCGCTCTCTCTCTCTCTCTTTTTCTCTCTCTCTCTCTCTCTTTCTCTCTCTCTCTCTCTCTCGCTCTCTCTCGCTCTCTCTCGCTCTCTCTCGCTCTCTCTCTCTCTCTCTCTCATCTTGCTCTCTCTCTCTCTTTCTCTCTCTCTCTCTCTCTCGCGTTCTCTCTCTCTCGCTCTCTCTCTCATCTTGCTCTCTCTCTCTCTCTCTCTCTCTCTCTCTGACATACCTCCAACACGCACAGAAGGAGAGACACACACAGACAGAGAGCGAGAGGGCACGCGCGCACACACACAAACACAGACACACACACAATTGAGGGTGCCATTGGTGGTGGTGACAGGGCCGAGCTTCCTCACTGGGGAGTTTAGCGAGCGAATATCCAGGTCTTGGCTAGCACACAGAGGGCGGCCGAGCTCAGAATGAATGGACCCCTCAGAGACTCTCTCTCCAGCCTACGAGAGAGAGAGAGAGGAAGCCCCTAACCACTCTATGTGTGTGTGTGTGTGTGTGTGTGTATGTGTTCGATTGGGTTTACCGTTAATTAAACCACAATATCTACATTTATTTTGTGCCTTGTACTATTAAGCATATTACTGTAAGAATAAAGGCTGGAATCTAGCTTGAAGCAAGCAAAGGGTCACACACACACACACACACACACACACACACACAACCACATACATCTTTGTGTGACTCGGTTGCTAATTGCTTTAGCAGTGGGCTGAATGCTTTGCTAGAGCTCATATTACATCATAATCCTATAGGATTTGGATGCATGGTTCTATTTCAAATATAGTTATGGCAATATTATTATCATAGAAGCTGAAAATAAAACAGCCAGATACATTGTTTCATAAATCCAAACATGTAATACAATGACTCGAGTGATGTTTATTAATTAAATACTAGGTATATCAACATGAGTCATAGTTTTACTAATTGTATGTTTATTTTGCCCAGCATACAAAAAATAAGTCGAACTGAAGTACTGTTGCTTTCAGATATAGAAGTGTCCCCTCTACTGAAGCAGAAGTGTGTGTTTGTGTACAGTGGCCTGCAGGGACCATTCCAGGATCCTCCGCATTCTATAGCATGAGAATATTGGATCTCTCTTTTGCTTTTCCTATAACCCCCCACTGGGAAGGAGGAAGTAACACTCTTTTCTACCTATGCCAAAATAAACGCCAAGTGTGTGTGTGTGTGTGTGTGTGTCTATATTAGAACAACAAAAGTCTTAGGCTCCCATATGTTAAGAATATCAATGTGGGACAATATTGGCAGCCTAAGTAAAATTCAAATAACCATGACAACAAACACATACACACACACACACACACACACACACACACACACACACACACACACAAGTAAATAGCATTCAACCGTGAAAACACACACACACACACACACACAGAGGGGTTGCAAAAGGAGAATGGCGGCCGGTCCTATCAACAAAGCAGCTTCTGTTCTCTAGTTTGCGTTCTGTCGTAGTTCTGTCTGTCCATCTGTCCGTCTGTCCGTCTGTCCGTCCGTCCGTCCGTCCGTCTGTCCATCCGTCTGTCCATCTGTCTGTCCATCTGTCTGTCTATCTGTCTGTCTATCCATCTGTCTGTCTGTCTGTCTGTCTGTCTGTCTGTCTGTCTGTCTGTCTGTCTGTCTGTCTATCCATCTGTCTGTCTGTCTGTCTGTCTGTCTATCCATCTGTCTGTCTGTCTGTCTGTCTATCCATCTGTCTGTCTGTCTCGGAGTGACAGACTCCATCACGGTGCTTTTCCCGCTCCACTCAGAGGTAAACATCCCTCTGACACTGAACTTAAACGACAATACCGCTGTGGGGGAATAGACATAGACCATCGTGTCTCTCCTGACCTCACCAAGACGTCCGGTCCCCATGTCACTTGTCCACATTTGTTACAGAGTCTGCTGACTCCTCAATTGATAGTGGAAACGGATGTTTTAGTGAAGCCAGGAGACACGGCTACGATGGTTTAGTCACCCAGACCCAGATCCTTTAACTCCAAACCCTGAACTCAAAGAGTTATCAAACTAGCCAACCAGAAAATACCAATACCAGGGTGTGCCTAAGCTTGTAGGCCATCGTCATCATGCAACGAACAGACGATCAAACATCCATTTGTTATCAACAAGAAACAGAGACCGCCAAAGAATTCCCTCATTGTCTCTCTCTCTCTCTCTCTCTCTCTCTCTCTCTCTCTCTCTCTCTCCACACGCAGCCTGATGCCGATGCAAATCACCACCTTTTAGATGCCAACACAAAGCTACGTGCACCGAGCTTCAAGAGATAAGGTCAGCTGATGTACACACACATATGCACAGAACACCCACACCCACACGCACACACACACACACGCACACACACACACACGCCAGCATGAGGTAGTTATTTGTATAGTCAAATTGATTCACACGGAAGCATTATCGAGATAAACTGGTTGTAGGATGGATGGATGGTGGATGCATGGGTGGAGGGAGGGAAGGGTGGATTCCAAATAATGCATTATGTGTATCTGTTCTCGAATCCCCCAAAGTAAAAGGAAAAAAGAAAAAGAAAACAAACACTAATGTAATATTCTTGGTGGGCACGTATTGATTATTAACAGATATGAAAATGTTGCATCCATCCCTTTTTTGGACCAATCAAAAAGAGGAGTCACCTGCACCTCTTTTTTTATGGTCAAAAACAAAAGGCACTGTTGATTTCAGAAACGGTTCACAAACCCTAACCTACCTAACCTACCTAACCTAACGCAAACCAACCTAACAATAACCTAGCCTATAACCCTAACCTACCTAACCTACCTAACCTAACGCAAACCAACCTAACAATAACCTAGCCTATAACCCTAACCTACCTAACCTACCTAGCCTAACGCAAACCAACCTAACAATAACCTAGCCTATAACCCTAACCTACCTAACCTACCTAGCCTAACGCAAACCAACCTAACAATAACCTAGCCTATAACCCTAACCTACCTAACCTACCTAACCTAACGCAAACCAACTTAACAATAACCTAGCCTATAACCCTAACCTCCCTAACCTAACGCAAACCAACCTAACAATAACCTAGCCTATAACCCTAACCTACCTAACCTAACGCAAACCAACCTAACAAAAACCTAGCCTATAACCCTAACCTACCTAACCTACCTAACCTAACAATAACCTAGCCTATAACCCTAACCTACCTAACCTAACGCAAACCAACCTAACAATAACCTAGCCTATAACCCTAACCTACCTAACCTCCCTAACCTAACGCAAACCAACCTAACAATAACCTAGCCTATAACCCTAACCTACCTAACCTAACGTAAACCAACCTAACAATAACCTAGCCTATAACCCTAACCTACCTAACCTAACGTAAACCAACCTAACAATAACCTAGCCTATAACCCTAACCTACCTAACCTAACGTAAACCAACCTAACAATAACCTAGCCTATAACCCTAACCTACCTAACCTAACGTAAACCAACCTAACAATAACCTAGCCCTACCTAACCCAACCCCCCGCCAATATTAAAAACTGAAACGGCCACCAGGTCGAACACAAACCTACAGACCGTTAGAGAAACGTACCGTAAATGTACGACCCCACCCCCACCCTTCCTCCGCCTCACGATAAGTGGAAAATACGACAGGGGGCAATGAAGCGGGGGTATATGTTTAGTGAGTACCCCCCCCCCCCCCCAATCTGACAGTAATTGGAGGGCTTCGGTCGCTTGGCTGCAATTAATCTCAGAGAAAACTTGTCAAATTATTAATGGGCCCTTAAGTGATACCCCTGAAAGCAACCCTCTGTCGGGGGAACCTCGTAGGGCGGGGGAGGGGGGATGATGTTTGCTGTGAAAACAAGAACAGGCGGGGGGGGGGGGGGGGGGGGGGGGGGGGTCTCTCTCAACAGGGGGGACCCCAGGCTCCACATGTCAGGGGCCTCCGGAACACGAAGGAGGAGGAGGAGGAGAGGAGGAGGAGAGAGACTGAGCAGAGTCTGTCTTGATGTGGCTTCCAGAAAGTTCTGGAAGGATGTTGTAGCTGGGGGGTCGTCTGGGGGTCGTCTGGGGGGTCGTCTGGGGGTCGTCTGGGGGTCGTCTGGGGGGTCGTCTGGGGGGTCGTCTGAGGGGTCGTCTGGGGAGTCGTCTGGGGGGTCGTCTGGGGGTCGTCTGGGGGGTCGTCTGAGGGGTCGTCTGAGGGGTCGTCTGGGGGGTCGTCTGGGGGTCGTCTGGGGGTCGTCTGGGGGTTCGTCTGAGGGGTCGTCTGAGGGGTCGTCTGGGGGGTCGTCTGGGGGGTCGTCTTGACACGTGTCAGTTAAACGGCGGACAGTTTTGGTGCATTAGTGTTTACTTACTTCTTCAAGAAAGAAAGAAAGAAAGAAAGAAAGAAAGAAAGAACACAATAATGACATTTAAAAAAAAGAAATGACGAAATAAATAATGTAACAGCGAAGGAAAGAACAAAAGATAGAACGAAAGAAGTAAAGGATGACTTATCACAAAAACCATCAGAAAGAGCGATAGGAGGCGTGTGTTTGAACGAGTATCAACAGGCCACATGTATAAGTCAATCACGTTTCCATGACCACCCCTCTGTTACTGAAACTTAGAAAGGCCCAAGATCCCAGGAGGATTTTATGAGACTTTTAGTACAACTAATTACAGACAGTGAGTGTGTGTGTATATATGTGTGTGTGTGTATATATGTGTGTGTATCTGTGTATATATGTGTGTATGTATCTGTGTAAATGTGTGTGTGTGTGTGTGTGTGTGTGTGTGTGTGTGTGTGTGCGCGCGCGCGTGCGTGTATGTGCGTGTGTGTATCAAATCGCACACAAGGTTGCATCTACTGGATAACTTCAATATTTGTGGATGTTGAGTTAGCTGTCTCAGTTACCGTGTGTGTTGGCACATACACAGGAATATTGTGCGCACACACACACACACACACACACACACACACACACACCCTTCGAGAACCCTGCTCATAAAGGCCACAGAGCAGGATTCTCGCGGCGTGTTGAATCGCACGGGGCTGTTTAGGGCAGCCGTCTTTGAGTGACAGGATGTGAACTCCCTACAAAATAAAAGCGTTCTGGAAGTGCACGGCTGCGACTGAAGCTTTGTTTTGTCCAAGATTAGTTTGGCGTTGACACTTGGGCTGACACCGTAATCCAAAGAAATATGGAAGGAACTGGATTCAACCGAATTCAGAAACAGGTATTAAGGAGACGATAGGAGCATCTGGTACAAGGATGCCTATAGGTCGAAAATGGACCAGGGGCGGGTCTAAAGGGGGTCTCCTTGAAATATGATTGGCCCCAACCAACTGGTGCCCCGCCCAACGCCATTGGGCTAGAGTACTGTCAACATGACAATGGCCAACGATGATCCAATGCCGTTGTGAATTTGAAACTGTAGAGTGTGCTGGAACAAAACAAGGTTATTTTGGGGTGTGGTGGGGGAAATGAAGCCCGAGTCATACAAGGTATTCGCTCTATTTGCATATATCCATATATATGTGTATTTATTTCTGATAGAATTGTCTGATTTCGTTCAAGTCGTTAGGAACGCGACTGAAAGGGTTCAGACCGACGAGGGGAAAAGGTTTCTCCTCGAGATACTTTGGATGTTTTAATCTTCAGCATGTACAAACACGTGTGTTTTATTCTTCAGTAACACACAGCCTTAACCCCTGGTTTGAAAAGGGTTCTCAGGTCACGTCTTCAACACTTTAAACAGGTTAGCATGCTCTCTAATTAGAGGTTAGGTCAGACGTGGACTTTCAATAATCCTGTATGAATAAGTGTGCGTGTGTGTATGCATGTACAAGCATGTATGTGTGTGTGCCTGACTGTGTGCACTGTGTGTAAAACTGTCACGCGTGTGTGTCTGTCACGTGTCTGTTTGCATCTTTTAAAGTTGATAGATTAAGCTTTTTAGCCATGAGCTTCCGACCCATTAAAATACACAAACGTTTACGCACGCATCACAGAGACCGACAGAGAGACCGATAGAGAGAGACCGACAGACCCCTACAGAGACAGAGAGAGACTGACAGACCCCTACAGAGAGACAGAGAGACCGACAGACCCCTACAGAGAGACAGAGAGAGACCGACAGACCCCTACAGAGAGACAGAGAGAGACAGAGAGAGACAGAAAGAGACCGACAGAGAGACCAACAGAGACCTACAGAGAGAAAAGAGAGCGACAGAGAGGGAGTAGAGGAATAACAACATGAAGTACTGAAGGACTGAGAACAACTGGAGTAAAAGACAGCTGCGGAACAAACTCCTATATCGTCCTGTGTGTGTGTGCGTGTGCGTGTGCGTGCGCGTGTGCATCTACTCTACGCAAGGAAACATTAGCAAACAGGATCTCCGGTCTTCTTTTGACACCTATAAAAAGAGAAGAATTGGCGTGCACAGGCTATAATTTAGCCAGGAAGGGGAAGAAACACCTGAGGGCTGCAGAGGACAGCTTGTAGCCGCTGGCTCTCCCCCACACTGGAGGAGTCATGAGCACACACACACACGCACGCACACATACACACACACACACACGCACACACACATACATACACATACACACACACACATTCCTGCCGGAGCGGTTGGAGTGTGTGTGTGTCTGTGTGTCTATGTATGTGTGTATGTATGTGTGTGTGGGTGTGTATGGGCGTGTGTGTGTATGTGTTTGTGTGCAAGGGGGGAGATAATGTCTTGGGTGTGTGTGTGTGGGGTGTGTTTTCAAAGACTTGTACCGAGTCCAGTTTTTAGGTGGTGGTGGTGGTGGTGGTGGTGGTGGTGGTCTGACTGCATTTGGCTGTGATTGCACTTTTGTTGGCACACAAGAGAATGGACGTGAGTGAATGAAATAGGAAACGCATGGAGGAATGAATGAGCCAAAATAATTAAGAAAAAAGCCAATTAAAACGCATGCGAGTAATGACAGGAAGTTCACCGGATTTAGACCTGACTTTGACGAGTGCGTTCACGCGTCAGGTTGACATGACACCGAGACGTACTGAGTGGATGGGATGTTTGCTGGGGTTGTAGTAAGTGTGCGTTGCCACTAGATGTCGCTGTTGATTTTAACTGGTTGAGGTCCCGAAGGTCTGAGAGACCGGTTGGTCCAATGGGCCTTATTCACCTAGCGGCCATCTTGGATCCATCTTGGTTCTTAATGCTAACTGGGTGGGTAAACTGAATGCAGACTCACTTGGTGGCCATCTTGGTTCCAAACGCTAGCTTGGTGGGGGAACTGAATGCGGAATCACAAAGCGGCCATCTTGGTTCTAAATGCTATCTTGGTGGGGGAAGAGAATGCGGAATCACCAGGCAGCCATCTTGGCTGCATCTTGGTGCTAAACGCTAGCTAGGTGGAGCAACTGAATTCAGAATTGCACATTCAGTTGAAAAGTGGCTATCCTTAAAAGGAATTTGAGAACAAGTGTGCGATAGACCAAAAATGTGTCCCTCTGGTGTGTTTCTTTGTATTGTAATCCATTAGTTAGTGTGTGTGTTAGAGAGAGAGTGTGAGTGTGTATGTGTGTGTGTGCGTGTGTGTGTTAGAGAGAGAGTGTGAATGTGTGTGTTAGAGTGTGTGTGTGTGTTAGAGAGAGTGTGAGTGTGTGTGTGTGCGTGTGTGTGTTAGAGAGAGAGTGTGTGTGTGTGTGTGTTAGAGAAAGTGTGAGTGTGTGTGTGTTAGAGAGTGTGTGTGTGTGTGCGTGTGTGTGTTAGAGTGTGTGTTAAAGAGAGAGAGAGAGAGAGAGAGAGAGAGAGAGAGAGAGAGAGAGAGAGTGTGTGTGTGCGTGCGTCTTGTCCTTTAACCAGGATGTTGCTCTAGGCCTCTAAATAATGTTTTAACGCACATTACTGGTGTGTGTCGCCCTGTGTTCCACTGGGATCACTGGTAATTACAGTGCTGCGTGGCGGTGACTTTGAGGAAGACGTGTGTGTCCTCAATTGCCGGCTTTGTCTGTGCAACCCCTATTTCATTTGAGTTATTATTTTAAAAAGTTGATTCACATTTCTACTAACGAGGTGGGCTACCGCTGCTAGCAAAGCAAATGAACCCCAAATAAACTGCAAATATATAGGAAACTACACAATGCAACGTTTGTATTGTTATTCCTTTTGTTGCAGTACCACGTCACTTGTTTTCATATATTGTACATATAAATATTAACTTCATAACCTGCGACACCGCAGGCTAACAGGCGTTAAACAGTGGAGACAGAGCGACGGGTATCGTTACGGCAACGGCACTGGCGGTAGAGCACCTTAGGTTGAACCGTTTAGTTCTTGGTTAGTTCTCTGGCTTTCTTCCTTTTCCCCGTGTGGTCGTCGACAGGCTTTAACTCAAACATGCACGGTGAGAGGAATGGATACTAGCCTCTCTGGTGGAGGCGAGAGAAGGGGGGGTGAACCAACTCCTATCCCGACCACGCCCTCGTGTTTTCGACTGTTCTTCCACTTCCCTTTTATAATTCTTTTTTGCCTTTAAAAGGCCCTTGTTCTTTTTCCTGTTTAAATGTTTAAGTGCTTTGGCGATGCACATGTTTTTTTTTTTTTGGAAGAGGTGAATAAGGTTTGCTTGGTTACGTCACACACACCCCTCGGTACCTTCACTTTGGTCAGAACCCGGAAACATGACGACACGGTTACTATTGTAGCGCAACAAACCCTAAACACCTTACTCATCCCCTGTCAAATAAAGACTTTCCATTACCACCACCTGCTACCAACACACAACCTGCTACCAACACACAACCTGCTACCAACACACAACCTGCTACCAACACACCACCTGCTACCAACACACCACCTGCTACCAACACACCACCTGCTACCAACACACCACCTGCTACCAACACACCACCTGCTACCAACACACAACCTGCTACCAACACACCACCTGCTACCAACACACCACCTGCTACCAACACACCACCTGCTACCAACACACCACCTGCTACCAACACACAACCTGCTACCAACACACAACCTGCTACCAACACACCACCTGCTACCAACACACCACCTGCTACCAACACACCACCTGCTACCAACACACAACCTGCTACCAACACACCACCTGCTACCAACAAACCACCTGCTACCAACACACCACCTGCTACCAACACACAACCTGCTACCAACACACCACCTGCTACCAACACACAATCTGCTACCAACACACAACCTGCTACCAGCACACCACCTGCTACCAACACACAACCTGCTACCAACACACCACCTGCTACCAACACACCACCTGCTACCAACACACCACCTGCTACCAACACACCACCTGCTACCAACACACCACCTGCTACCAACACACCACCTACTACTGCTACTACACCTACACCTACAACTGCTACTACACCTACAACTGCTACCACCACTGCTAATACTATCACCACCACCACCACGATGACATTAGATTATAAAAAATGTCAGCTACGCTCTACACAAAATTCCCCCCACTCTCCCTTCAAAGGACATCGTATCTCCCTTTCTGAACACTGCCTTTAGCACTTGTTCTACGTCTCTCATATCCTGAACGCGTGTCTTGGAAAGGGAACCATCCGTAGCAGAGGTGGAGGCCTGCTCTCCCCAAAGGGAAAACGGTTTTCCAACATTTAACACCAAGTGAGAGAATCGGGAACAAGTCTAAATCAGGTTGCATATCCAGCTGATAAAGATCAGTGAGGGGAATTCAGCTGACCTTCTCTGTTTTTGTTTTTACCAAACATGTCTGTCCAAATGTCCACCGCTAGTATGGAGTTTGAAACAAAGTGAAAAATCGAATGGAAAGGACTTGGATAAAGAAAGGAAGGCCAGAACATACGACAGCACAAGCACGCAAATACACACGTTAATAAAAGAAAAGAAAAAAAAGAATCCTTAAGTTTACTGTACAATTCCGAGAGAATTTTAAATGCCTCTCATTCTGCATACTTTAGCTCCACCTAGTGGTATTGGACAATCTTGCAGCATGATCAACTCAATCAACATGCCTCTGAAGTGCAGACCTTAAGATAGCAACAGATGATAATAATAAAACACTTTATTTATACTATATTTATGGGCTTTTCTAAACACTCTACTTTAAATTGTATGATGTAAAATACAAGGTGCATTTAAATGTATGAAATCAGTTTTTTGTGGGGGCGATGACAATTTTCTTTTTGGTCTCTTATTATTAGATCGTTAAAAACAATAACTGTCATCAACAGTTTTACGCTGCCAATTTAAAGAGTCAATCCCCTGAACATATTTCCTTACATAACCTCAACTTTCCTTTTTAGTAGTAAACCTCTCTCTCTCTCTCTCTCTCTCTCTCTTTTAAATATTTGATTTCAGTCCAGAGACCATTCAAAAATTAATTCGGGGCATCTTTCCAGAATCCCTATGGGTGACGTTAATTTTTAAATTATCCTTCATCGTGCGTCTCTTAACGTCTGCATATGCGTACGTGCGTGTTGGTTTGTGTGTGGACAAAGTGAGTGCCCAGCACCCAGGTCTCTGATGCTTGGAGGGGAATTTTATTATTGGAAATAAACATCAAGGTTAGAAAGTTATCAAGTTCATTCGGAACAGTCCTATCCAAGATTCACATTTGTAATAATATTATTGGCTTTTCCAGAATAATGTGTACTGCCGAAACACACTCATCTGCCATGAGGGATGAATTAATCCACTGACTGATTAATCCATCCATCCATCAAATCAATAATCTTCCAATAATCATTCACTGACAGGTACATAAGGCCGAATGCAGACAACCAAGAAATCCTCAATTGAAAACAGAAATCACTCTTCCACTTCTTCGCTGTGTAAAATACATTTCATATAATATATCCATAAATACATGTGAACAATAAAACAAAACTCAATTGGCAGGGGTTTCTGTACTTTATTGGCGTTGTTTGCAAGACACGCATTTGAGTTTGGTTCCAGTTTTAATGGCCACAATAGATCACCCACTTTCCACGGGAGGGATTTTCATAAGAACTACGGTAACCTACAAAAAGTGGCACGGTGCCGTCCTAGTGTTTAATTACAAACAAACGTTAAGTGCACCACTAAATCTTTTAAAGTACCAATATTAATATCCACTCAATCGGGGCGGAGAAGACATGTCATGCACCAGAGTTTATATTTTTGTTATTAAGAAACGATGATATTGCTGAGCAAGAGTTGAGGTTGAACTATGCTTAATCTCACATGATTTTAGAACACCATAAAATTCAAATTAAACAATTATTGGCAATCAATCTGCAACACACACACACACACGCACGCGCACGCACACACACGTACAATAGTCTTGAAAATTAAAAGTGCAAAAGGCAAGACACCCATTTATTTGGCTAATCGCTAGTTTGACATCATGCAAAAATCCAATTGAACAAAACGAACAAACCAAAGAAACAATTGCTGAGATTACTTTAAGCGTACCTTTCACATCAAGTTATGCAGCTTCACAAATCATTAGCATCATCAACACACATCAGAAAAGTGCATATTTACCTATATATATCTATATAACGCATTGATATGAGATGGCACATACATTTCCTAATCACGAGTCAAAACACCAGGGCGAAGTCATCTGCACAATAGGGATCCATATTCAAGATAAAGGAGTTCAAGTTCGTCCACACAAGTTGGTTCCGAAAAATAAATACCATCCCGTCATACTAAGATTCCTAATTACGTTTAAAAAGCAACTACAACGTCTTGGAAGAACGTATGGATCTTGTGACTTTATTGCGAGTTATCGTGGGAACTTTAGAAAGTTATGAGTGACATAGAAGTGATGAGTTACCTACGTGAAAGCAAGGTCACGCGTGATTAAGTGCAGAGTTTGGCGCCCATCTTTGAGGACACAGGAGCGTCCAGGAGAACAGGCCAAATCTCAAATCCCATGGCCGATGTCCTGAATAGAATAGTTTGGAACTTTCGGGAACATTTGACCGTTCGCTCGTTTTCGTATGCATGTTCGTCATCAGTTTTAAGACTTATCTCGTGAAAATGTGGTACGCATTAAAAAATCAGGACAATTGAACCCCCCCCCCCCCCCCCCCCCCCCCCCCCCCCCCCCCCCCCCCCCCCCCCCCCCACAAAAAAAAAACGATGTGACTTTTCACCACTTTGGGAACAAATTAGATATATTCCGCCACTTTGCACACAACACAATTAGTTTTCATTAAAAAAAATTTTGCCTGGGCACGGGCAAAGGCAAATATATATATGTCAACAAACCAAATCGACCATGTAAAATCCTACTGTGACTTCCAGTAGAGTAAATTAGGAGAAGCAGAGCAACCCATGCCCTAGACACGCCTGAAGACTTTAATCACCTAGCAACCATACTGGATTAGTTGGGTGGGGTGAAATCTTCTAGAATCTTTAAGGAAACCATGACAACTCAATGGAAATGCATTCTAAATGCTACCTGGCTGGGGAAATGGAATGCATTGAGTTGTCGTGGTTTCCAAAGATTCTGGAAGACTTCCCCACCCCACAAACCAATATGGCCACTAGGTGGGTAAGGTATATTATCCAACCACTTCCAGACCACTGCACCACAGAGCCAGCGATCACACACACCATTCAATTATCCCATATACTGGAGGTTATCAACAGAACAAACCGTCTCACTTTGAAATGTCGGCGAGAAGAAGGGAACAGACAAGCACATTTGGCAAACATAAAATGCAGACTAATGTTTTAAAGAAAATTAAAAACATGTTACTTTAAATTATCTTATTTGGCTGTGTGTGTTTTTTATTGTTGAAAGTTTGCCCAATGAGCTTTCCCTCTTAAACAGCAATGTAAAACTAACGATGGTCTTGAATCATCATAATTTAACGTGTCTCATTAACAAACACAGCTACACTTACAGTCAATCGTGTGTTTGACACACACTGACTTGAGCGACTGCGGTTAAGACCAAATCATTGAGATGCTTTTGAAGAAGAGGAGGGTTGCCTGTACAGGAATGTCTAAGTGTCCTTTTCCTTTCAAAGTAACCGGCAACTGTGCAAATGCAAGTTAGCATTCAGTCAACCATCTGTAAACCCACGTACAGCTATTGTACACCTAACTCGCTGGATACCTAGATTATTGTTTACCCGGCACAAAGTAAGAGGCAGAATACAATCTGCCAACTGAGACCCAAACCTGATAAAACATTTGCGCCCCAAAAAAAGTGACATAAATCAAAAAACCAAATAGCTCAATGTTGGTTGTTCGTGAAATCTTCTAGATGTAGTACAGATCTATTTTAAATATAGATGGTGAGCATTGCACAACATTAAGAATTCATTAAGGTTCTCTGAACGGTGGTTTGTGCGTTATTTTGTCATTAGAAAGGTTTTCTTGTCGAAGTAATTTAGTGATGCCACCACATCACACATTGACACTCTCAGACTGAACTTTTGATAACTGCACCTAGCATCCGCTGACTAAAACATATTTTTGAAAGACTTAACTGTTTTTTAAATTAACTTAAAGAACAGAATTTACCCAACTGTGGCATGAATATAATCGATAAAGATCACAAATCATCACGTAACCTCGTCATCGATTTAAGTCATTGATATAGAGAATGAAATAACGATCGTTGATATATGTAAACCTTAACATGGCTACTGATTATGATGATACAATTATTAAATTCTAATAAAAAAACGTTCACGGTGTTAGGGAACCAAGCAAATGGGAACTTCTTAGTGACACCGGGAAGCTTGCAGGAAATGAGCTTATCAAAAAGGGAATGGTTTCCGGGTAACATTAGTGAAACTGAAATGACATTATCTATGAACGTTTGATTAACTGAAAGCATAAACACTTCCTTTTTTTCCTCCAACCTTGTCCAATTAGTGGGTGGGGAGGGAAGGTGTATTTCACAGTCAGGGTGGGGCAGCTTTGGCACGGCAACCTAGAGGAAACGCACACACAAACGCACACACAAACACACACACAAACACACACACACAGACACACCAAAGAATAGATTCTCACGTAAATGCTTTGTAAAGTATGGGCGATAAGGAAAACACCGGAGACAATTCTACATTCTTCCTCTCGGTGTCGTTGCTTTCTGTCCAGACGGACTCCACCACAGCTAAGGAAGACGCTGCCTCATGTTTTAACCAGTCCGTTTGTCCCTCTACCATGCACAGTGCGCGATCACCTTTTCGTTAATCAAGTTCATTGTCAAATGTCTGCTGGTGGGGCTGCACCGCTAGCGGGCACAAGGCAGAGCCGTAGCATGACTTACTTCTGCACACAACTGGCTCTCTGATTTAAAAAGGGATCTCAGAGGTGGAAGTGTGCAGAATACCGTGGCATCTGGCAGGGCCGACTTGGCAGGAATGGAATATGATCTACGTGCGCACACGTATCCGTTTCAAATCGACCCCTTCGCCCCTCGGCGTGACCCTTGACCCCTCACCTTTAGCAGAGGAAGAAGAAGCGCGTCCTGTGGGAACTGGCCATGTTGTCGGACATGTTGCGCACCTTCAGGTAGTTGACAAATCCCCTGAAGAACACCATGAGCCCTGCGGAGACAGGAAGTGGACGGGTCAGGAAGTGGCGCTGGACCAGGAAGCTGAACCTCCTCGCGTCCCAGGCGCGTTTAGCCCCCACGCAGACTCCTCCCCCCCCCCCCCCCCCCCCCCCCCCCCCCCCCCGGTGTGTTTCAACCTGTGGCGCGCGGGGGTACTGCAGGCGGTGCGTACTATCGAACAACCTCTTTCAAAAGGAATTCACGTATAACAAACATTGCTCGGTGAACAGAGGACGACGTACCAAAGAGCAGGAAGATCCACCAGAGCCAGTACTGGCCGTTGAAGTAGCCGGTGAAGTAGTCTGAGAACTGTAGTGGGGGACAAGAAGGGCCACGGTGAAACAATATTACCACGAATGCGACTCTTGCGGCACACATCTGGGATAAAAGGCCCGTCTGAGATGAACCAGCGGCAGGCACTGGTTGAACGCGTGACAGCACCATCGTTCAGGACATCAACTCAGAGGTAAAGAGCTAATCTAGGAGTCTGGTAATGGCGTTACCCGGACGATGAGGATCCACTTGATGAGGGACAGGCCGAAGCCACAGATGGCGCCGTAGCGTCCTGCGATGGTATTGGTCAGGCAGAAGGACAGGCAGAAGCCAATCCAGTTGAACAGGAAGGCCACTGTAGGGGGCGGGACATAAGCATGTGATGCTTAGACGCTACATCCACGGGAAATGCATTTTGTTTCCACTTTTCACCGTTTGTGCCCTTTTTGAATCAACGGGCATACAAAGTAAAACCATTCGTTTTCTCTTTTTCTGTTATATTTTTACTTTCGTAAGTTTTGTTGGTGTTTTTTTGATTATGTTTTACTTTTGTGTCAGGTTTTCACAGTTACACTTTGTATCTTCAAATTTGGTTAGATTGTTACCGTCATTCAGTCTTTTCTTTGCATCTTTTTATTCACATCCTACTCCTTCCAAGGTATAATTATTTGTCTTTGAAAGCAATGTCATTTTTTTTGATTGATTCTTGATTATAATCATTTCTGAACTCTCCATTCTTTATTTACTAATTATTTCCGGCCAACTCGGCAAAACAAATCCCAGAACAGCGTTGTAGTTTCCTAGCCCCAGCAGTGCAGGGGAGGTGTCATGCTCAAAGGAGACCATAGGGGGCGCTCACTGAAGAAGGCCAGCATGAAGATGCCATCGTTGCCGACGCGCAGCTGGTCAGCTTCGCTGAACTCATCCCTGGGAGGGAAGTCGTCGTCCTGCGACACACAAAACAATTGATACAGTTTCAAATGAAGACACCTTTGTATATATACTTACAGTATATACTTACTTTCATGAAACGAGTGAGTGAGTGAGTGAGAAAGTGAGACTGTGTGTGTGTGTGTGTGTGTGTGTGTGTGTGTGTGTGTGTGTGTGTGTGTGTGTGTGTGTGTGTGTGTGTGTGTGTGTGTGTGCGTGTGTGTGCGTGTGCGTGCGTGTGCGTGCGTGTGTGTGTGCACATGCGTGTGTGCGTGCGTGCGTGCGTCTCACCCGTTGCATCAGGACATCCAGGGGGGGGGCAGCCATAGCGGCGGCCTTGGCCTTCTCGGCCTCATCGTAGGTGGGCAGCGAGGTGGCCACGCTGTAGGGCGGGGGCACCGGGAAGTCTGCCCCGAAGCTGGGCCCTGTCCACCAGTCAGGAGACGGCACCGGCAGGACGGGGGCGGGAGGAGGAGCGACGGACAGACGGGCCGACCAATAGAGAGAAACATGTCGTATGAGGTCAGAGCCAAGGAAAAGCTTCTTATTGTATTTTTGACAATCTTTGACCCAAAAATTGTTTGAGTTGAGTTGACAAATATTGGTCATGTGACTCAACATTTGTACAAAAAGCCTTAACATATCAAACACACCCTTGGCAGACATTAAAGCTCCAGTGTGTAAAATTGAGGAAGCCACTAGCGGTGAGGTTGCAGATTGCAACCAACTGAACCCTGGATGTATTAAACAGGTACTAAACAATGCACACCCACACTTCTCATAATTCCCCTCATCCGCTAAATGCCATTTCCTACGCTATTTTACACTCGGATTAAAAAGGGTGTGAATCCTCTAAATCAATAGGATATGTTGGTGAAAGGACGGAGCGCGCTCGTCTTCTCTAGGCTATGTGAGGTCTGAGAGCGGGTTAAGCTTCTAGGACACTTCTGCATAATGCCACGGTGTGTGTGTGGATGTGTGGTACTTCTAGGACACTTCTGCTTAACGCCACGGTGTGTGTGTGGATGTGTGGTGCTTCGTCTGTGCAGCGGGGTTAAGCTTCTAGGGCCCTAAAGACACGGCGGTAAGAGGACCCACTATCCTCATTCTGAGGAAATGGAGAAAAAAAAACGCCACGCTTCTTATTTTCATGGGATTATATGCAAATTAAAAAAATACTTATGAATGTTACGTTCCATTGCTGCCGTGGTTTTATTTGCCGTGTTTCATGGGACGGTTGGTATGGAATTGTTATTGGAATTGTTCGGAATGAGCGCGATCTAGGCCAGGGGTTTGTTCATTATTGGAACAGTCTTTGTTCGGTTCATTTAGCCGATGAAAGCAGAGGAAAAAAGAGGGGGAGGACGAAGAGAATTACACTTCACTCACACACGCCTCTACTTTTACCATTCACTTATTTTCCAAATTGCCTTTCAAAGATTATATTAATCCCAACCTGAGAGGGAAATAATGAACACTTCCAGGCTGTAATGGCTTTCCATTTCTCATCATTTGACTATATGCCATTATTTTAGATCTGAACAACTTCTTTGAATAACACACACAGATGCTGACCTGCAGGTGTGTGTGAATTGTATTATTCACCAACATTGTGCATGTCACACACACACACACACACACACACACACACACACACACACACACACACGACTAAACAAAGGAGTGACTCCTCTTCAAACAGTCCCTGTAAATGTCCCAAATATTTAGCATGACTCAGCAGCTGTTCAATAGGGATGGGAATTGGCGGGGAACTTCCGATACGATTTTTGAGGGCTGATATCGATTGCGATTCTGTTAATAATGGAATTCAGTGACTATTGCGACACGATATCAAAACGATTGGTGCAATTTTGTATTCTGTGTGGTTAAACGTTCGGTGGGGGCTCCACATGTCCACCATTTGGTTTTTAATGAGGGTAGCCGAACCGAACAGAACAAAGTTAATACGTAACTCCTCGATGTACGATGGCACCATTCATTTTTGCTTCCACTAAGATAACTTTGACTTAAATGGCTTACATATTTTGTAAGCCAAGATGTTTACCCCCACCCTTACGGTCCACCAAGAAACCAACCAACCTGGCAACCTACTAACCTGGCAACCTACCAACCTACCAGGCAACCTTCCAACCTGGCAACCTACCAACCTACTAACCAACCAACCTGCCAGGCAGCCTACCAACCTACCAGGCAACCTACTAACCTGGCAACCTTCCAACCTGGCCACCTACCAGGCAACCTTCCAACCTGGCAACCTACAAACCTTCCAACCTGGCAACCTACCAACCAACCAACCTACCAAGCATCCTACCAACTGACCAATCTACCAGGAAACATATCAACCTGGCAACCTCCCAACCTACCGGCTACCGACGCGGTGGCCCCCAGATCCATGGGGGCGTAGGGGGGTGGAGGGGCCTCGGCTTGGGCCCCGGACCCCGAGGCCTGCTCCGGGGAGGGGGCGGGGGGTTCGGAGCCATGGGTGTGGGCGTGGCCCGGGGACGGCGAGACCTCGGGGGCCTGGGAGGCGGATGATGCTGATGCTGATGATGATGCTGATGATGATGATGATGAAGAGGAGGATGTGGAGGGCTGCTGCTGGTCGGGCGCCGACGCCTCCGATGAGTCCTCCTCGTTGAGGAGCTGGGGGGAGGAGGAGGAGAGACGGAGGAGAAGGAAGGATAAAGAGGAGGAGGAAGGGGGGAAGGAGAGGAGAAATGGGGAGGAGAAACCGAGAGGGGAAGAGGAGTAGAAAGTGGAGGAGGAGGAGGCGACGAAGAGAAGGGGAGAGGAAAGCAGACATGGGAGGAGGAAGAGGAGGAGATAGAAGGGGGAGGAAGGAAGAAAAAAAGGATGGAAGAATAGCAGGAGCAGGAGGGGTGAGAGGGGAGGAGAAAGGCAAGAAGAGGAAATGAAGGAGGTGAAACAGTCATTAGGTCAGGGGAGGTTTATTTGTCCAGTGTGTATCAGGATTCCACCACTAAAAAGGTTCACACCCCACATTGCTGTAATGATACTCCTCAGCTCAGCTGGTGACGACATACTTCTGTGAAGAAAACTAAAAAACAGGCTTAACAGTTCCTGGGGGGGGGGGGGGGGGGGGGGGGGGATCCCAAAAGGACGGAGGTCGAGGGAACACACCCGGACAGACACCAGACATAGAGAACGTCAGAATGTCAATATTCGAAGGAAATACATTTTTTATTTACTTTTGGAAGTTTTCCAAACAGCATGCCAAGTAAGTCACATGACAGAGAGCAGCTATAACAGAACAGCATGGAAAGGTAAACGACAGGTAGGGATTAGCAGTACGAATATATTCTTAGCTATATTATTATATAACATATATATTATTTTATGTTTGCCGTGATTAATGGAAATATGCAGCCAACAAGGTACTGTACCGGTTGTCCACATAACCCGATGCAAAGTTCAGCTCTTGAGGACAACACTTCAGTGACCTGCTTTGGATCACAGCGGACCTTAGCTACTAATTAACCGCTGAACCAATTCGAAAGGCCTGCCAACGTTGTTCTTATCGTATCCATGTTGATGACTAGAAATTGCGACCAAGTGGAAAACAATAATTAATTACGATGCCCTCAGGTTGGCTTCTTCCCTCCGTAATGAATCATGGTTTTCAAGTCGGTTCGGTTAACCAAGGTTACCGGATCTGGCAACGCGGTGACCAAACTATCGAAGATCCCGCTTCACGCGTCAGAGCCAATGAGCGCGGTTTGCGAAACGTAAACAAGCACACCGATGGTTCGACGGCAGACTAATTGCTAATTGCCGATTCCGCGGCTCGGCCCATTATCTGAAGCTCGGGCACTTGTGTGCGTGTATAAAAAGTATAACCCGGTGAATCCAGGTCTGCACCTCTGCACCTGCGAGTGACTGATTTAAAGCCGAGGCGACGGTTGGTCTATCTCTCTCCCACCAAAACATCACGGACTGCACGTGCGATGACCGACTGCTATCCGACACCTAAACCCAAAGGCCGTGGAGGTCAGGAGGTCAGGAGACAGCCAGTACCGTGTATTATAAATATAACATTAAAACGTTTGGCCACATTTAGCCCCAAACCATATTGTCAAATCCCCATTGGCCATCTGTGGGCGTGGCAATAATTCAACATTGTCGTTTATCGGCTTTGAATGGTATTGTATCATCATGAAGTGAAGACTTATCGTGATGCCCAGGTTTAGAGGCTAAATTCATTACCACGAGAAGATATATGCCCATAAAATGATCAAAATATGAGGCTTGGAAGTCAGAGAGAAACAAAAACTAGTAGCCATACTTTAAATGTCCAGATTCTTCAATATAATGACCTGTTTCATATGGTATGTTTTAATTAATATGCATATCTTGATGTTTATCGATACATCGTGTAGAATTCCCCATGAATATCGGGATAATATATTTTCCCATATCCCATACCCAGCCTTACTTCTGTGCCCCCCCCCCCCCCCCATGCAAACCTCAACCAATCAGCTCCGGGGGTAAGCGTATAGGACAGCTAGCGAGGGAGTGATTGTGGAATGAAATCAGAGTGCAATGACAGAATGCAAGCGCGCGCACACACACACACACACACACACACACACACACACACACACACACACGCGCGCGCGCGCATTATATAAGAGCTTAGTCCCACACAGCCGCGGGACTCGTATCTAAATAACATTGAGTTATTTTGACCTGGGGGCCTTCGCTCGGTTGCACTGGCTGCAATTATAATCAGGGAAGGATAAGGCTAACGTCGACACAAAAGAAGAGAGTGTAAAAGACTAATCTGAAAGAGAGGCCTGTGGCCTGCCCTATTTGCGGCTATATCTGTGTTTTGAATAAATAATAAAAAGGTGTATCTGCATTTCTGGCAGGGTAGTTTGGGTTAAGCGGTCCTTCTCAAGGTCTCTTCCTCCTACCGTTTGGTATTCAAGGGTTTCCCCTGACAGAGAGTTGGGGTTGGGGTGTGCGGTCAAACACGGGACCTCCGACAATGTAAAGCCCAAATGATGTCATTAATGGTTGTGTAGTCCACTAAAAGTGACAAATTTATGGAAAGCGTTTTATTCATGAGATGATTATGATTGCCTGTGTACCGACCACGTCTGTACCATGTGATGGGGAGATGGAGGCATATGTCACCTTGCATGGTATTATACAATAAGCTAACAACAATAAGGAAAAGAGGCTTAAGCTATTTCTCCAAATGAGCATGACACTTTGTCGCCTTGTTTTCAATCGCCAGTTATCTCATATGGTGTTATATATGATTATGGTGCCTATTGCATAACTTGTCTGGTCATAAAGGCCTTTACCAAGAGGCAGAGAAGATATGAACTCGTTTATACTTGGTCATGGTCATTTCCCCCAACCTAATTCTCTTTAACGGTGGCAACGCTGTCTTCTTATGGTTACATAGGAAAAACAAAGGACGTAGCTGCAAAATGCCAACATATAACACAAACCACACGGAGCAAGAAACGGTGGGTTTGGGCTACAGCATCAACGCATTGTGTGGGAGATAATGCATGGGTCTTGATTTGCGTGGTGCAATCAAGGCATGTGGCGAACACAGTTGCGGGTGTGACTCCCGGTTTCCCAACTTCATGGAAAAGGAGCGAAAGACGCAGAGAGCAACCGTTTGTCTAGCGGGCACTGCTTTTGTTTTTCTACCGATATCGTCGGAGACCACTGCGGCACATCTTATACAAACCGCCGGTTAACTTGGAGGAGAGGAAAGGTGGACGATGGGCGGCCTGCTGCCCTTAGACCATTAGTGTATGAACCTTAATCAGTGATTTATTTGCATTGAACGGCGGTGATCAGCTGACATGGAGTCCATCTTTGAAAGCCCTTTGTGTGCGCTTCACTTGACAAGTCAGTGAAGTTACCACCTAGGCGGATATGCTTTCAGGAAGATAGCGACGGCCTGGTTGTAAGTTACCAGTTCAATATTGGGCTGAACGGTATTTTCAAGTCGGGGCGAGCGGATCAATTCCCACATGCGTATAATTGACGTTTTCACACTTTGCAAAGATCCTGGGAGACAAAAGCAAAAGCGCTGGGGTGAATGTCCCACGTGACGTGAACGCAGCATTAGCCAATGAGGAAGGTTCAGCGAGCTGTCAAAGCACATCTTGGAAATAAACCTGCTACTTTGTGTCAGCTCGCAAACATCCTTTTAAAAAAAAGAAGAGGAAAACGCCATTTCAAATCGACCCAAATACTCTGTTTGCATCTTCTACTGATCACATGGAAACCTCTCATTTCGAAATCCCAAGTTAGCTGGGGGGCTTCTTTCAAGGGAAAAGGCCCGAAAAAGAAAGTCAATCACACCTGATGTTTTGGTCCGGTCACACTTACCACTTGATATCTGCTGGCTGGGTCCATCTCGACAAAGATACAGCCCGTACACTAGTTGCAAAAGTACTAGTTACTTAGAGGACATGGTGTAATAGTCGACAATCTGGGTTGAGAAATGTTGGCCAACAAGCTGTGCGCCACTGCGCAGCGGTTCGCCCAAATGCGGAGTGGGCGTGAGTCTCCGTCATGACGTCAGCTCCACGTCGCGCTCCTGAACGGACCACTAGGTGGAGCAATTCGTCCAGTTTGGATTTCACCACATGGCTGCAGGGGCCAGAGAAGGAGGGGACCTTATTTTGGGGTTTATTTTCAACAATGTGCTCTGCTGCCTTTTTTTCTCGCTCTCGCTCGCTCTCGCTCTTACCTACAGCACCTTTTAAATATTGCCTATCCAATCCTGAATGGGAAACACATTCATTCCTATTATTTGGGGAATTTTGGGAATCAGTGTTTGTATCAAGACATTCTTTTTTTGAAGTGGCGGGCAAAGTGGAAGTTAGTGCATTGCCACAAGTCAATCTATGTTATATTTATTGTGAATATATGACTATTGTTATCTTGTAAAAAAAATGCAAGTTACATAATGCGTTTAGATTTCGACACATATTGTGTGTAAATGTCTATGTTTTGGTCAATTTTTCCATATTCTTATTTTAACGGTGCATCTATTTTTAGATCTACCTTGGCCTATTGTCCTGTAATTCCACTATGTGATGCAAATGTCCCGTCTGCGAATAACAAAGCACACCTTATCTCTTGTATATTACCTCAATTTATTACCTCCAATTTCATTTCCTCAGTATGCCTGTATCTTCCTGTGACACCCCAAATGTCTCTGGGGAATAATTGCGCTGTCACCCACCCTCCGTGTAACGTAACAGAACTAAATGAAAAACAAGCAGCTGATTCAATTAACGGCTTTAAAACCCCGACTCCCCCCCAGCAGTCTGCTGGTGTGACTAGTGAGCTAATTAGGTGAAATTTGGTAAATAGTAATTGAACATGAAACTCAAAACCCTGTGTGTGTGTGTGTGTGTGTGTGTGTGTGTGTGTGTGTGTGTGTGTGTGTGTGTGTGTGTGTGTGTGTGTGTGTGTGTGTGTGTGTGTGTGTGTGTGTGTGTGTGTGTGTGGAGGGGGGGGGGGGGGGGGGGGGGATACGTGCCCTGCAAACAGTTGTGTCTAGAAAAACGTTGAATAACTGAATGTGTAATTATGGTTTGGTGTGTGTCTGTATTGGCATGCTGTTACAATGTCTGTCAACCCGTCATCTCTGTGAAATTACAAGCACTAGCTAATGAGCGGCAATTTGTCATTACATCGTTCCGTGTATGTCCGTGTGTGTGTTTGTGTGTCCGTGCATATGTTTGTGTGTGTAAATGTGTATGTATGTGTGTTTGTGTGTATGTTTTGTGTGTGTGTTGTGTGTGTGTGTGTGTGTGTGTGTGTGTGTGTGTGTGTGTGTTTGAAGGCTCCTAAGCGCAGAATGTCTACTGCACAGTACTTGCGTGGGGTCCCCAGCAGAGGGCGCTAAACGCAAGGTTATGTTTCAGTATATAGCATGTGGTACGACATTTTCCACACACAACTTTATATTACATATACCTCTATACATTTGTTAGAAATTAAGTGTGTCGTTCACTTTGCTTAGACCTATGCCTAATCTCTCTTTTTCAAACTCTAAAGGTTGATTTGTCTTCATGGCTCCACAAAATGATATTGTGATTCTGTCAAAGAGGGGCATGTGTTTGTTCTGATATAGGCCCTGAATTTGTGTGGTTTAACAATGCTGTTTTGGAAATGGTGACGCCATATAACTCTACAAAAAACAAGGTTATTATCCAAAGTTCAAGAGGTCATCAGAACCAAATAACTAGTGTTGGATATCCAAAATAGTCTCATGGTGTCCTTGACCATGTGTTAATTGTGGATCCCTGTTAGCTTTTCAAAGTAAATATAAAGAAAGACATAGAAGAAAGCAGAGGTGAAATGCTAGTAGTCCTAGACCTCAATGTGCTTTTGTTTTTAAATCTTTTTCTGTGAGCTGAGACGGTTCTATATAAATCTATTTGATGACAGCAGATATTAACATTGTTAGGAAAAATGGAGTGCTTTAAAAAAACGTCTGCTTTTAAGTGCTTTCAAGCGCTTTTCAGGCCATTACGGTTGAATCACTTTACAGGTAATGTCATCCATTCACACGCACGAACCCACACATGCACACACACTTGCACACATACACACACAAGTACACACACACACACACACACATGCAGACATTCACGCACGCACAAACACACTTTCAAGTTACTTTCAAGTAACTGATTAACTCAACAAAAAAGCTATTTATGTTTGGAATACCAAAAATCCCTTTAGGGCTAACTGAGGGGAGCTAACATTAGTTAGGAAAACTTGCCAATTACTTCTAATATCCCAATGTTTTGATGCAATTTGTCATCTAAAATCATTGTTTTGTAGCTGAGAATTTGGCCGTTTAACCAACTTAGGAAAATATAGCAAAAGTAAAATGTAAAATACCCTAATGCAAATACAATAGGACTCATTGTTATTATTTTGTTATTATCATTTGACAGAAACTATGCTGTGAGATGTAGGCATACGTCTGTTCGCCGGAAACATATCTTATGTCACTTCCTTTGCAGTATATTTCCTAATTTGCATGGCTTTCCACTTGGTCATAACATATTCCATTTGACCAATGATAACAGCGATCCGGATACAACATGGTATTTCCCTCATCTCCATGGAGACTACAGCTCCTATAGATCAGTTATTGTGGACCGCTGATCTGACAAAAGACAGCGCAGTCATAAATATCAGGGCATGTTCCTGTGTTTGTGCCAGCGTGTTCGCTGGGTAATACACGCTTCGTGGTCCATATGATTCCATGTACGCTTCAATCATTTCCCTGGCTCAAGATCTTGATATTTTTTCTTTTTGAGGTATTTAAGAGCCATTAAAACAAGGCCCCTTAGAAAGGGTTGGAATTAAGTGTATTGTAAAAAATAAGTATTAACATGCCATCTGTGCAGTATTGAGTATCTGCTGTATACTGTGGGTGTTGATATTATGTTTAGATGTGTGTGTGTGTGTGTGTGTGTGTGTGTGTGTGTGTGTGTGTGTGTGTGTGTGTGTGTGTGTGTGTGTGTGTGTGTGTGTGTGTGTGTGTGTGTGCGGGGGGACAGTAAGAAAGAAAGAGAGTGACAGTTTTATTCAGAAAAGCGAGAGACGAAGTGAAGGCGACAGAACAAGAGGATAGAACCGGACAGAGTGAGAGAGAAAGATTTAGAGAGAGATAGAGAGAGAGCGTGAGAGAGAGAGAGAGAGAGAGAGAGAGAGAGAAGCAGAGAGAGAGAGAGGGAGCGAGAGAGCGTGAGAGAGATAGAGGGAGAGGGAGAGAGAAAGAAGCAGAGAGAGAGGGAGAGAGAGAGAGAGAGAGAGAGAGAGAGAGAGAGAGAGAGAGAGAGAGAGAGAGAGAGAGAGGGAGGGAGGGAGAGAGAGAGGGAGAGAGAAAGAAGCAGAGAGAGAGAGAGAGAGAGAGAGAGAGGGGGAGATGGAGATTGACAGCTGGGTTGATACTTTTTCCGCCGCTATTGCTATGTGTCATCAGGTTCACATAACAGAGAGGCATCATTAAAAAACAATACATTGAAAAGTCAATGTATTCCAAACAGCCTCCAAGTCCCTCTTTTGGTGCTCCAATAGACTCTCTCTCCCGCCCTCTCCTTCTCTTTCTACCTCCTTCCTCCTATCGCTGCCCCTCTTTCTATCCTTCTCTTCATTTCTCTCTCCCCCTCTCTCTCACCCTCCCTCTCTCTCTCTCTCCCTCTCTCTCTCTCTCTCTCTCTCTCTCTCTCTCTCTCTCCCTCACACTCTCTCTCTCTCACACTCTCTCTTTCATTCCCTCTCAGTCGTTCCATCTCCATCTCTCACGCGGCCTCTCACAGACGTTGCTATGCTGCCATTGAAAACAGAACTATGTCAGTTGGCTGACGAGGAGGAGAGAGGGAGAGAGAGGGAGAAAAGAGAAGAGAGCAATAAGACATCAGAAAGAATTCATTCAGTGATTCTTTTCCAACTGTAGCACAAACTAAGCCCTCATTGCCTTGCCGTGTTGTTTTTCTTTTCTTATTCGGGCCAATCATGTGGACTCATATCCTCCTAGATATCGTGTTTTCCACGGATTAAAACACAAATACAAATAACAGTAGTTAGTAGAAATCTGAAATCTTTTTTTCAAGTTTTAGTCAAATTGTGGTAAACTTTAAGTTGCCTCTCGACTTACTCTTCTTCTGAACATGACATATATTCCAGTTGAGTAACATTCCTCGCCTACTAAAGCACTTTTGTTTACATAGGGACATCTTAGGTCAGAATTGTTATATTTCTGAGGTAAAATAACATCGTTTTGAGGAATCTCTCTCCCTGAAATGTTCTACTTTATCCACTCAAACCACATAAACATTCCCATATCCCTCTGCAAAGCCTAATATATATATATATAGTATGTATATCTATATCTATATCTATATATATCCATCCACACTTATTTGTTAAGCACGAATCCTAATTCCACATTATTCAGACTCACTAGAGAGAGCTCATAAGAGCTCACCATACTATACTACACTACACTATACTGCACCATACTATACTTGACTATATGCTCGACGAGACGCACATCAAAACAACAAGCTCTGCAACAAAATACAACTTCATCATTCCAACAAATAAAGAATCAATGGCTCTCTTTTCTAATTTATGTATGTCCCATTTTCCTCTGTCAGGTTGGAGGGGGCTGGTGTTTTGTGTGTGCGAACGACTTCAAACAACAAGGAGATTAAAAATAGCCTGCCAGCTCTCCATGTGAGCGACATAGATCCTATTGGCCAATTAAGAAAGGAGAGCCAGTGCGGGCCACACTGAGAGAGAGGGCTTCTTCAGTCAAAAGGTACTGGGTTTGATCCCCAATGTCTGCATGCTACATGTCTGACTGCTACCTGCTCATTGACAACATGTAGGCCTACATGTCTACTACTCACTAAGACCGCCCCCCCCCCCCCCCCCCCCCCGTGAATGTTTTCCAGAGTCATCATTTACCATCAGTGGTGTACTGGAAAGTAAAAAAGAACCTAAATGTTATGTCAGCACCTCACATCGGACCGTGCATTATAATGCACGCTTATAATGCATTTCAATATGAATATGGACATATTTAATGACCTAATATTGCAATAACTACATCAGCTATAAATGGCTCAGACAACCCAAGAAGGGCTTTATAGTCGGTAATCAGCAATCCAAATAGAAAGCCAGAAAAAAGGTCTGGACACCATCACAAACACCATCACACATGTATATAATATTGTTTATATTAATACAATTATCAGTTACCCTTCACAATAAGGGTACATTCATTAACATTAGTTAATGCAGCAATAAGCATTAGCAAAAAGGGAATTAATTGTTAACTAATGCTCTAGGAATCATTGACTAATGGTATTTATGTAAATTGAGTTGATTAATTGTATTAATCTATGCATTATTTAGTAGCGTTAGGGTTAACCCTTACCCTAACCCACTAACCCTAGCCCCTATGCAAATTCTACAGAAAAAGTAACTAATGTAAATGAATGGTTAGTGAATGTATCCTTATTGTAGCGTTCAGTGTTACCTAATTATCGTGTATATCATTTTTCTTTGAAAAGTCATGCAGCCAGGAAGGGTACAAAACGTGGAGGAACGGCATTCCCTCGTGTCCTGCTCCCAAGCTGCAGCTGTTCAGCCCCCCCCCCCCCCGCCATCTCAGCCGTACCTCTGAGCACCCTCCTGTCAGAAACACTGTTCCTGGTGTTCGGCTCGCTTGCAGAGGTCCACCAAAGCCCCCGTGACCTGGGCTGTGACCCAGGCCTAAAGGTCAGCTGATTCCTAGCTGCCAGAAGTTAACATGCTCTCCTCGGCGGTGTCCCCCTGGGCTCTTTTCTGGGCCCGCTGACATTTACCTTTAAAGAGGGTTCAACATTCAGGGGATCAACGCTTTCCTGGGCTTTAGCCTCCTGAAACTCTTAAAGACACCGTGGACTTAGAATAGACTTGTATTTAATCTGGTTAGCTGATTTCTAAATTTGCCTGTTCAACAAATCATTCTAAACAAATGCTAAATATATCAGTTCATCCACACGAAATGACCGTAACTTCCCCAATAGCGGGAAAAAAAAAGTAGGATACTTTTATGTTTGTTGATGCTCATTGTTCGAGTTTGGCCACTCTGTAAATTGCACTGTCCAGACGGTTCTTGCCCAGCCTTTTGTGGGGTGTTGATTGTCCCCACCTCCAGCCCTCTATTATTTCCCTGTTAATTGACACAGGCCTCGACAAGTCTACACTTCTCAAGTCTGGACTTTCAGGAAATCATTTTTTGTTTCCTCATTATCGGAAAAACTGAACAATTCCAACCCCTGCTTGACCCAAAACCTCCGAATAGAAAAGTCTCCACACCACACGGTTTACCCTGGGGACCTCCCTCGTATACATTATCAAATGCTTCCCCCAAGGGGGTTTTATATGATTGATGATCAGGGGTGGGGTCGATTAGAGGGTGCAGCATAAAGCTTCAGGGTTTGGGCTTTATTATAAACCCACACATCTACACAAGCATGTGCTTAGATAGCTACCGTTTTTCTTTTTTTGTGGACCCAACACTGGAGTTAGAATAGCTTATAAACAAGGGTTGAAAAAAGGGCTGTGATTCCACTCTCACTTTATGCTCATTAAAATAAATCAAACAACATACTCAAAAAATAGTAGTTAAAAACGTGAAATGTCCCCATTTTCTTTCTTTTGGGGATTATACAAGTGTCATCTTATTCAGAGTTTGTCATAAAATGAAGACCTAGTTTCAGTTGGTATTGGTCTAATAAACATCATTAGCATTAAACCTGCATTCTTGGATGAAAACTGTTCTGTTCGGGTCTCAAAAAGTGTTGGTGAACATCTGTGTTACTTTTGACTCAAATGTACGTGTGACTGTAATGTAACTGTAAAATACGAGGGGAATGCGACTTCCTGCTAAAGATGCTCTTCCAGAGCGATAAGTTTGCTATTGACTGCGGACCCTGGCTGGAGCATTTTGACTACACCCACACCTGCTCCTGTGTCTCCCGATGTGTCAGTATTTTTAAATACCTTCACACCTTTTGTGCTCACACCGCGTTTTCTATTCTCCTGGGCGCAATAGGGTTTCAGTAATGATGATAAGATAGTTAATGGGACAAAATAGCTCCAACGAAAAATACTGCTGGTTATTGAGGCATTAAATGGCATTAATGAACGCTAGCCAACACAAGCCACGGCAATTTGTTCCAGCTTTTCCTGAGGAATTATTAGCTAGTAGCGTCTATGCTAAAGCCAATGAATGAATGATAATGCAACACAACTGACAAATCCACGCACCAATTACAATGTATTTTATTTATTTGATGGTGTCACATGGTAATCTATTGGAAAAGGGTTCAAGATAAACACACAGAGAGATACAGTTTTTTAAATCTTAACCTAAGTACATGGCGTGGCAACGTTTCACATCACATTATGTGACCAAGTCCACTCAAATGTTCTTATAAGCTTTTGTTTTCTCTTTTTACAGCAGGCTCAGGTGTCATCCATGACACGATAGGTTGGCAACTCGTTTAGATTAATATGTTTTAGGCTGATATATATTTTTTAATCAACATTTATTTCTTCGAAATTAATCTTGAGTTCATGCATTACAAATGTAATTTTGTAGAAATTCATTGAAATTCATCACCTGTACACTTTTTTAAATATTTTGCACGAAAATGTCAATAACCACGAATCCTCATCTATAATAATAAAAGCAACTTCATAAGACAAAGTTTACAGGTAGAAAATCTGTGATATGCTTTCAAAGTGGTGCAACGTTAGGTTTCTGTTGATTCGTTGATTTGTTTTCCCGGGGTACAGTGGCCGGATTGAGCTGGGAGCTCCGGGCCGTAAACCAAACGGACATTTTAGTAGGTTTTACGGCTTACTATAAAACGATGCACGAGTGGCCGGTTACATCTTGGTAAGAAATACTCGCCCCCTTGTCCCGAGCAATAATATCACACCGCTGTCTTTCGGCGCACGACAGCCATAAATAGGATTTTGTGACCTTGCACCGGGAGATTTTTATCACCAAGGACAAGTCTACTTGTCGGAGAGTATCCACACACACTAAATAATACGGTAAAAGCGTTGTTGTTTTTGTTGCCTACAAATGTATACATTTTTCGGTGTGCTGGCAATTTGTCGCATTTGGGAAAGTAACGTCCACCTTAGCTCCTCTCTACATTGAACGGAAAACCCATTTCTGTGAATCAGAAAGGGGAGGAGGTTGCTGTCCACACATCTCCTTGTTCCAAATCCAAACATGTAATTTCCAGTGTTCGACATTTCAGTTTTCACGCCAAAAAAGGAACAGCTGCAGCAACAGTCCCAACACGATACATTCAGTTCTTAGATATCCAACTGATCGGATACAACCGGAATGCACACTTTGTTTTGTTTGAAAATAAAATCAATGAAAAGTATTTGATCCCAATCGGGGAAACAGTTGAGCAGGCTGACATAGTCACTCCTTCGTACGATCGGAAATTACAGTCACACATAAAATGAGCAGAAGTAGCATAGTAGTAAAATATCTTTCTCTGTGTACAACCCAGCTTATAAATGTGTCCACATGTTTGTAACACACATTTCTGAGTTTTTGCGAGGACCCAAATTCACATCTTTCCACGGACAGTGTGGTGGAGTGGCACTTCTGTTGATAAAGAGCCATACAAGAAGACTATTACTATCGCAATACTGTCATACATTGACCTTCACAATAGTTAATAATAGTGTACAGTACAGAAATGAATTAATCTAGAGCCACACAGCTCCATCTCCCAGTAAATATCTCGGTCTAATGACCTGTCTATGGTTGCTCTCTCTCTATACATCTATCTATCTGTCTTTCTCTCATGCACACATACACACAGGCATGCATCATCTGCTTCATATAGTGTACCATCAATGCTTTCTTATTCATGTGACATTGTCTCAAAGACAAAAAGAGCATATTACATTCTGAATTTGGTAAAAACGTAAAGAAAAACAAAAACAAAATGGACGACCATGGCTCATTGTCCTTTGCCTGAAAAAAATAAAGAACTGATACATTCAGTGTTGGTATATGTGCTTTTCTTTCGAACACACCCATAGGCTGGGCTGTAATGATCCTTCTCGTTTCAGTCCACTTGCATTGCATCGTAGGGTGAACAACATTGAATGGGCATTGTAGTTATGAACAAGTTGTGTTTTGAACAAGAATGGGATTAATGTGCCTCAAACAGAAAGTCATTTTCTTATGTGTGGTTATGATTGAACTCTACCCTTAGTTCATAGGTTTTATTTGCATCACTACATACTCTTTTTTGCACTAAAGAGTCAGACATTTACAACTGAAGAGTCAGTGAGCCAGACAATCACAAAATGAATATGCAATGCTGTCGTTATTATATATTTTTTTGTCTTTTCATTTTTGGCTGTTCACACAGAATATATTTATATATGTAAATGCATGTACACAATTATGTACTTATATGTACAAGTAATGCCTATCTTCCCTCCAGTATGCACATCTGAGTTGCAGAAACCAGACAATCCTTTCAAGAGACATGAGAAACAAGGTAACAGTTTTCTTTCAATCAAACACTTGGCAGGTATAGAAATGAAAACCATAAACCTGGAGACAGTATACAAAAATATTTGAATATTTTTTGCACTGAGCCACTTCTTGGCTCACATCCCTTGGCAGCAAATATTATTTTTGAACGAAATATATATTTTATAAGAATTGGATGTTGGAAATAGAGTGCAATTATGTCATGCTATATCTTCAAAAAGCTGTATCTATAATGTTTTATTGGAGAAGTGAAGTAAACTGCAGTTTCAGTCACTTTTTGTGCTTTAGTTTCAAATGATTAAAAAAATGATACCACAAATTTGAAAAACACCGAATAGCAAAATCCCAAACCTGAGAGACAATCATTCTGAATAGAGACCAAGATCCTGAACTTTAAATAAAGGTTTGGATTAAGACCCATCCAAAGATCACCCATTATAGCAAATATACTATCAACGCTATACCCAAAAAAATACACATAAAAAACCATTCCTTTGAAAAAACAAACTTGTAACCTGCACTTTGAAAGACTATATTACCAAAGGCAGGGAAGTATCAATATTCCAATATGGCTGACCACTGCATGCATTCATTCTGCATAGGGTACCAGTTAAACTTATGAGTTTGATCCATGGCTTTGGCTATTTTGGAATGTCTGTCCATAATTCAACATATTCCGTGTTTTCATTATTTCATGAAAACAACAGATTTCAGAAG
Organism: Lota lota; assembly: GCA_026745465.1. Classification (NCBI taxonomy): domain Eukaryota; kingdom Metazoa; phylum Chordata; class Actinopteri; order Gadiformes; family Lotidae; genus Lota; species Lota lota. Next base: position 571,589 of record JACYXH010000537.1, read on the forward strand.
TTTTTTGGCTTCTGTTGTTAAAGTTTTGTATAGTTTCTTGCAATTAAAGTATTTTCTGTTTACTTGCTGGCTGCGCATTGTTCTATTCATTAAGAACTTGAATTTGTCAGCATTTTGGGCTGTGATATTAACAAGTCCCAATTACAGTACAAACATCTCAGGAAACTAACAACCAAAGAAACAACCAGACAAACAAAGTCATGAATCCTCTGAAGGATTCATGAACTGCAAATATATAAAGGAATATTTAACGACAAGTTGGTCCAAGTGTCAACAACAGTCTTTACCAGTCTGTTTTTTGTTATTTTTATTACTGTGTGCATTTTTCTCAATAGATTCATGCAACAAAAAAGAAGAAAAAAAGAACGTAAAATAATTTTGATTAATTAAATTAAAAAACAACCACAAAATAATAGAAACAAAAACAACAACAACCAAACGGCAAAAACAACACGCGCGTCAACAACAAACCAACAAACAAAGACGCCAGCGGAACGGGGGTCCAATCAGACGTAGTACAGCCAGTACACGAGGTTGAACAGGGAGAACACGGAGGGGAAGATGACCCGCGACCAGCGGTCGATGGCGTTGACGTCCGTCAGGTCCGGGATCTTGATCTTCAGCTGGGACGACCGCCGGCGCAGGCGGCTGCGCTTGAGGTGCGCGACGCGGTCCAGCGAGCGGCGGCGGGCCGAGCGCGCCCCCCCCCCCGCCGCCGCCGCCGCTCTGCTTGCGGTACTGGATGTGCGAGGAGGCGGCGCTGTCCAGCTGCACCATGGACTGGGAGTTCCTGATGTCCGCCACGCTGGTGGTGATCTCGCCACCCGCCACCTCGTTGTGGATCTCCAGGGTGGTCAGCAGCACGTTGCCATGGGGCTCGGCCTGCGTGGGGACAGGGGGGGGGGGGGGGCGGCCCGGGGGCCGGGATCAGTGACGGGGCCCGCTCACTGGGTCATAAGTGGTTTGGTGAATGTTAATTGGTCTGTTCATGTGTCAGTTAATTGGTTCGTTAATTGGTCTGTCCATGTGTCAGTTAATTGGTTCATTTCATTGCTCTGTTAATTTTTTTATTAATGTGTTAACTAATTTGTCTGTTAATCAGTTAATTTGTCAATGAATTGGTTTAATTTGATCCATTCATTTGTTAATTCATTAGTTAAATCATCGATTAATTCATTTATTCATCAACGTCATTCTGAGCATGTGAAATCTCTGTGCTGATGGACTCTCAAAGGACCACGCCGGATGTCATTCGGACTTTGCCGCCATTCACAAGAAGGGTCTCAAAGACAAGCTCTTGTCTTTGAGATTCGTGCAATGGCGGCCAAGGCCCCCACGACCCCGCTGTGGTCCTTCCAGACTACATGGCGCGTGGTGTGGCTGCAGTGGCTCTGGTTCAACGTGCCGCCTACAAGTCTGGGAATGAAATGTCTGGAATGAAAGTGCGGCTGGCGCCACAGCGGGGGGTCAGGTCAGGGGAGGGGGAGATAGTGGATGATCATGCACCGTGTTGACAACATTTCAGAAATGTTGGATTTGTAATGTAGTGCCATGACTCTGGAAGGTTTCACACTGACACATTTCATAATGACCACACAACGCCATCAAATGTGCCTAGTTTGATGCCTAGGTTAATACTACCTGCTCCTAGAATGCAACACACGGGAATAGTTTGTGTGGTGCTTTTACTTTAACCAATATTCAGAAAGCTATCTAATATATACTTGTTCAAACTGAAGCTAATTGATGTGTGGATTAAGATTGTCCCCTTCGGTTCGGACGGATTCGTCTTTCCGATTAATCCACCTCTGGCGGCTGCTTCAAGCTAGTAAGCTAACTAACTAGCCTATTATGGCCTGTGTTGTTTTTTCAATAAAAAACAGAACAGTTTAGGCTTACAAGCCATTGCGATTCCTCACCATTCACGTGTGCTTTTTTTCTTCGTACACTGTGCGTATGGCATAGGGAAATTTAATCCTTTGTCTGCAAAACAGCAGAAGCTGTCGAAGCCCTAATGACACAAAGCAACCTCGGGGAATTCCTAGTGCCGTCGAGAGTGCGCCTTCTAGAGCTTTCTCACGGCTTTGTGGGGAAATGGCACGGCTCTAGACGCTGGGATTCTTCCAGCAATGAGGCGAAACAATGGCTGAGGCTGAGCACCACATACTGTTCATAGAGGAACCATGCATTCACTGAGCTTCTCAGCGAGAGAGAGAGAGAGAGAGAGAGAGAGAGAGAGAGAGAGAGAGAGAGAGAGAGAGAGAGAGAGAGAGAGAGAGAGAGAGCGAGACAGAGAGAGAGAGAGAGAGACAGAGAGAGAGAGACAGAGAGACAGAGAGTGAGAGAGAGAGAGAGAGACAGAGACAGAGAGAGCGAGAGAGAGAGAGAGACAGAGAGAGAGAGAGAGAGAGAGAGAGACAGAGAGAGAGAGAGCGAGAGAGAGAGAGAGAGACAGAGAGAGAGAGGGAAAAGAAAGGAAAAATACGACATATCCAGAACAGAATAAATGGACGAGTTTCATGCGTCGACTTCTACTGTCGTTGAAAATGTGCGTCAGGAGGGGTTGACTTTGAAAATGGAGAAAAAGTCGGAAGAGATTGCGCATTGAATCTTTCGTCACGATTGGAGCAATGTCGCTGTGGAAATGTCGCAACGCATTCCATGTACGAGGACAAGCAATAGAAATGGTCTGACGGAGGAAAACAAAAACCGACCAAATCAAACAAAAGGTCACAGAATGGCGATGGTGGTGAGGTCGACGCCAGGAAAGCCCTGTTGGAGCAAGGATCCTCATTGGACACTCACCGAACGAGAGTGTCGAAGACCTCTAACCTGATTGGACCGTTTTAGGGACACGGCCCGACTACCTGCCTCCTGGGGGGGGGGGGGGGGGGGGGGGGGGGGGGGGGGGGGGGGGGGGGGGGGGGGGGGGGGGGGGGGGGGGGGGGGTGAAATATTCAGCCAAGTGATTAAGAAACGGTTCCAACAGTACTCAACTCAATCACCGCTCAACATCTTCGGCTAATGGGTTTTGGATTGTGGACATCAATAAACATAATTCAGTTGAAGCTCTTCTATGAGAGCCGCTTCGCTTGTACGGTTTATTGGGCATGATATTGCCTCTTCCTCTGTAAACAACAACAACTAGAGGTCGGAAACAGCACAGTGTGTTGTAGGTAGGGACAAATACAAGGCATTTGACCCTAGGCTGCCTTCGAAAGGGATCTGACCCAGGTAGGTTCGTTTTGGCAACCCAAAACCAAAACAGACCAAAACTAGGGAGCAATTCTGCAATGTAACATTTCTACGTCGTTGTACACAGCACTGTTGGCGAAAACATAAGGAGACACAAAAAAGACATTGGCGACAGATACCGGCACCAGCCGAGGCATCACAAGAAACAACACGACGA
>JACYXH010000537.1:580000-602500 GCA_026745465.1 Lota lota
CGATTCCCATGGTAACCAAACCAAACAACGTTGCACTTGGCGTTGTTCTCCTTAACGTCCCACTTAACTTACGTACACATTACAGTAAGACGCACCCACAAACGCATTGTCTAAAACATTTACGTACATCGTTGAGTAGCGCAGTACCCATCCACTATCAATTAGGGTCCTTCAAACCATGTCTCCTCCCACAAATAAACAACGATGTAAACAACGATATAAACAACGATATAAACAACGATGTGCACAATGATGCAAACAACGATACAAACAACGATGTAAACAACGATGCAAACAACGATACAAACAACGATGTAAACAACGACCACAGCGGAGATGTCTCCAACGAGGGGGTGCTGGTCACATTAGGACACGCCCAGATGGCTGACAGGTGATAGAACGATATTACGGCTAGGGGGCTGGGCTGCGTCTTAACCATATTGCAGGGGAGCGGGTGGGCGGGGTGGGGGCCGGGGGGGGGGGGGGGGGGGGGGGGGGGGGTCATTGGTAGCTCGGCGCTGTATTGGAATTTTACAATTGAATTGTTGGCCCGCGTGTGGGCGTGTGTGTGGGCGTGAATTGATTATTTTCCCTTCTCACTGGTGGACGACCAGTAAGACCCCACCACACACACGTACACACACACACGTGCACACACACACACACACACATGTACACACACACACGTACACACACACATGTACACACACACGTACACACACATGGTACACGCGTACACACAGATAGACTTACCTGCACACAAACGCTTATGCGTAAACACACACACACACACACACACACACACACACACACATACATGCACAAACACACACACACCTTTATACAAGGACCCAGATTGACTCCACACACACGTACACCGACCGTACACACACACACACAACACACACACACACAACCTCTCATTTGCACCTATACAAGTTATATCTATACGTGTTGATAGGTTATTGTGATCTAGGTCAGGGTTCAGTGTCTAGGTCAGGGTTCAGTGTCTAGGTCAGGGTTCAGTGTCTAGGTCAGGGTTCAGTGTCTAGGTCAGTGTGTAGGTCAGGGTTCAGTGTCTAGGTCAGGGTTCAGTGTCTAGGTCAGTGTGTAGGTCAGGGTTCAGTGTCTAGGTCAGGGTTCAGTGTCTAGGTCAGTGTGTAGGTCAGGGTTCAGTGTCTAGGTCAGGGTTCAGTGTCTAGGTCAGTGTGTAGGTCAGGGTTCAGTGTCTAGGTCAGGGTTCAGTGTCTAGGTCAGGGTTCAGTGTCTAGGTCAGTGTGTAGGTCAGGGTTCAGTGTCTAGGTCAGGGTTCAGTGTCTAGGTCAGGGTTCAGTGTGTAGGTCAGGGTTTAGTGTGTAGGTCAGGGTTTAGTGTCTAGGTCAGGGTTGCAGTGTCTAGGTCAGGGTTCAGTGTGTAGGTCAGGGTTCAGTGTCTAGGTCACACGACTCGACTCCTCCACTCCTGACCCACAGTCTGGTTACCATTGGTGCGCCGTGTTTTTTCTTTCTGACCAATCAGAAATAAAGAGTGGTCATGGGTCTAACCTTTCTTTCCACACACACAGGGAATATAAACAGACACACAGACACACTCACTCACACAATTGATTGGATTCCTTCTCTCTTAAACCACTGGGGGGGGGGGGGGGGGGGGGGGGGGGGCGGAGAGAGAGAAAGAGAGAGAGAGAGAGCGAGCGAGAGCAAGAGAGAGAGAGAGAGAGAGAGAGCGGGGGAGTGAGAGAGAGAGAGCGAGAGAGAGCAAAAGAGAGAGAGCGATAAGAGAGAGAAAGAGAGAGAGAGCGAGCGGGGGAGTGAGAGCTCAGAGATCGTCAGAGTGAGGTGATCTAGGTGAGGTGAGGGGTGAGATAGGGGGAGGTGAGGGGTGAGATAGGGGGAGGTGGGGTTGAGCTGGGTTAAGGGTCTCTGGCGGCATGACGCTGATACTGACGGTGATGATGACGCTGGGGGGAGATGGATGGGTTGCTGTTAAGGTAATGGATCAGGGTTGGGGGGTTGGGGGGTGGGGGGTTGGGGGTTGGGGGGTTGGGGGGTTGGGGGGTTGGGGGGTTGGGGAGAAGGTTGTAAGGTTTTCCGTAAAGGTGTGTGGACATGCTAAGGCCACCGTTAGCATGGCATGCGTCTTGATCTGAGCGGGCTTTGAGGTACCGAGTAGACAGGGCCAATTGGAGTTGCTGTGTCCCGCTCACAGCGCCCCCCCCCCCCCCCCCCCCCCCCCCCCCCCTCCTCCGCGGTGACCTTTATAAGGCCTCCTTGTGTGATGAAGGAGCAGATGGAAAACGACACGCGGCCGTGATTGATTTGAGCCGTGCCGCTCCCCTCGCACCGCGAGTTAGCGGACGGTGTCAGAGCGTGGGGTTCAGACGATGCTACGCCTTCTGAAGGAGCAGGCCAGGGAGGTGGGGAGGTGGGGAACTAGGGAGGGAGGGAGGGAAGGAACGAGGGATATAGATGGCTAGGTAGAAACCTGAGTAGGCAGGCAGGTAGGTAGGTTAGAAGGAAGACAGGCAGGTGGGTAGGTAGGTAGGTAGGTAAGTAGGTAGGTAGGTAGGTAGGTAGGTAGGTAGGTAGGTAGGTAGGTAGGGAAGGAAGGAGGGATATAGATGGCTAGGTAGAAACCTGAGTAGGCAGGCAGGTAGGTGGGTGGGTGTGGGTGTAGGTGGGTGGGTGTAGGTGGGTGGGTGTAGGTGGGTGGGTGTTGGTGGGGGTAGGGAGGTGGATGGCTGGGTGGTGCTGGCCGTCTAGGTAGGCAGGTAGATAAGAATGGAGATAGGTTCATAGGTAGGTAGCTAGGTAGCTAGGTAGCTGGAGCAGTAGGTAAGGAGAGTAGGCCACCGCCCCTTCGATCATGGATCCACTTCATCTGAAGGCTAACCTTATCTAGTGCATCTGCTTTACAACAGCCAACGGGGCCATAGCAGGTACGCCTCAACTGACAGCGGTTGACAAATAACACCCCCAAACGAATGGTCTAACTTACATAGTAAAGAAAAAAGAAATGGCGTCCATTTTGTCCATCCCAAATGGGTTCCATCCCATTTGCTCCGGGCGGAGCGTTAGCGCGGCGTTCTTACCCAGGGCCACCCTGGCCGCGGAGGCGTCGTAGTTGATCCAGAAGGAGACCCAGGACAGGATGGTGATGAGGATGGAGGGCATGTAGGTCTGCAGGATGAAGTAGCCGATGTTCCTCTTCAGCTTGAAGCTCAGGGACAGGCGGGGATAAGCACCTAGCAGGGGAGACAGGAGGGGAGCCATGTTAGCGCCAACGCTAACGACGGGGCTGAGGGCGGACATGTTGGACCGCTGCCGTCCTGTGGGGAGGTTTCAGTTGGATGGTTAGGTGGTCAGTTAGAGACCGTGGTCAGTTTGTAAGGTAAGCTAGCTAGTCAGACGGTCGGTCAGTTAGCCATTTAATTAGTTAGTCAGACAGTCAGTCTGTCAGTTAGCCATTTAATTAGTTAGTCAGACAGTCAGTCTGTCAGTTAGCCATTTAATTAGTTAGTCAGACTGTCAGTCATTCCGATAATGATTTGGCGAGTTAGTTGGGGTTGTCAGTCAGTTAGAGCAGAAGATCATTTTGTCACCGTGACAACCAGAGAGACACGTGATTGTCGCTAGGCAACACATCGATTTGAACACGACGCCTTTTAGACACCCAACCAGTGTTGTCATAACGATTGAATGCTATTTGGAATTTTTGGCGAGTTCACTTTAAGAAGAAAAAAGAAGAAAAATAAAAAAAAGAAGAAAAAAAGGCTAATGACCTCGATCCATTTTTCTAAGAGCTGGCATCGTGCAATGGAAAATAACACAGTGGATGAGGGATTTTGAAGTCAAGAGGAAAACATTGCTCTGATTTTTCTCTTCATTTACATGTTCAAGAAGCATGCAGGTGGAACAGCTTGTGTTTTGGTTTCAGTTGCCATGACGACACCATCAGCATGGGTTGAATATATTGCCATGGCAACAAGCATCCTCTCACTACTCACTGCACACACACACACACACAAACACACACACACACACACACACACACGCACACACACAGATACCCAAATACACATTTCTATTTAAAACTTTACTCCAGGAACATTTTAGGCCACGCACAACAATTCCATTGTTCATGTTGCGCTTCTTATTTTCACAAAACACTCGCATAAGAGTGTCGCCAAATAGAAACACAATTGGGTAAATTGCTGAGCTCACTTCGTCTCGTTCCTACCCTTCTTCACTTCTACTGCTTCAACACATTAACCGTACGGCACAGAGAAATGTTACGCGCTGCACGGAGAAGGGGCTTTGCTTTGCACTATGTGGGGGGGGACACCAAGGTTCCCCCCCACACACTCGGCCAGTCCCACAGGTGCAACAAGTTGAACGCTAATTACTCCCTAACCGTCCAAAGGGTTTTCTTTGGACGGTTTTGGATGGCGTGTCGCTCGCTGACGTCTAGCCCTGTGTGATCGCTGAACGGCTGGGTTTGCACCTGAGTGAGATCGATGGGTAAATCTGTTTTAGTTAAAGGCCCTTATCTTAGGGTCATATATGTGATATGTACACACCCTTCTGTTCTAAGCCCACATGCTTTATCACCATCGTCCCACATCTGATCAAAATCCATGTCCTCGTTCACTCTCCCCCCAAACCACCATCATCATCATCAGCCTCCCACACCCCCTCCTCCTCCTCCTCCTCCTCCTCCTCCTCCTCCTCCTCCTCCTCCTCCTCCTCCTCCTCCTTGGCTTCACATGGGCAGTTGGGGGGGGGGGGGCTAGTGGGCTGCTGCTGCGCGGGCGTTGAGAGCTGTGGAACTACGCTGAACACTGTGTGGGCGGAGCGGCACAATGTGTGAGAGGAGGAGGAGGAGGTGGAGGAGAAGGAGGAGGGGGTGTGGGAGGTTAGGCTGCCCATGTGAAGCCGAGGAGGAGGAGAAAGAGGAGGAGGAGGAGGAGGAGGAAGAGGAGGAGGAAGAGGAGGAGGAGGAGGAGAAGGAGGAGGGGGTGTGGGAGGTTAGGCTGCCCATGTGAAGCAGAGGAGGAGGAGAGAGGAGGAGGAAGAGGAGGAGGAGGAGGGGGTGTGGGAGGCTGATGATGAGGATGATGGTGGTGGTGGTTTGATCAGATGTGGGACGATGGTGATAAAGCATGTGAGCTTAGAACAGAAGGGTGTGTACATATCACATATATGACCCTAAGATAAGGGCCTTTAACTAAAACAGATTTACCCATCGATCTCACTCAGGTGCAAACCCACCGTTCAGCGATCACACAAGACGTCAGCGAGCCACACGCCGTCCAAAACCGTCCTCATTCCGAACGCACCGAGGAATCTCAGTGTGACACGCATCAACGCCAAGCCGACGTCGTTCCCGATGTGTCCTGTCCGCCCGTGCGTTGCGCGACGCGTAAGAGCGCACAACGCAATGTTGTTGTGGCACCCGTCAACCCGACAACGACACCCGTCCAAAGAATAAACAAAACCCCAAAAACAAGCAAAAGCGCAGATTGGCGTGTTCTACCGTCCCACCGAGAGAGAGGGGAGGAGGGGGGAGAGAGAGGGCAGGGAGGGAGGGAGAGGAGGTGGGAGAGAGAGGGGGAGAGGGCAGGGAGGGAGGGAGAGGAGGTGGGAGAGAGAAGGGGAGAGGGCAGGGAGGGAGGGAGAGGAGGTGGGAGAGAGAGGGGGAGAGGGCAGGGAGGGAGACAGAGGAGGTGGGAGAGAGAGGGGGAGAGGGCAGGGAGGGAGGCAGAGGAGGTGGGAGAGCGAAGGGGAGAGGGCAGGGAGGGAGGCAGAGGAGGTGGGAGAGCGAGGGGGAGAGGGCAGGGAGGGAGGGAGAGGAGGTGGGAGAGAGAGAGGGCAGGGAGGGAGGCAGAGGAGGTGGGAGGGAGATACATGGGGAAATGAGGAAACAAGCTGTACAGCACGCGGTAGTTGAGTCACGGGGAGCTTTTGACGTGTTGCGTGTGGGACCGCCACGAGCCCACGGGCCACGCAAGCCCGCCGGGCTCTGAACCCTCAACGACAGACCCGCGCCCACGGCGAGGCTCCTGTCATCGCCAAGAACTCAATCAGACAGCACTGACCCCCAAGGCTGATGTCACACACACACGCAAACGTTTGCACGCGCACACACAAACGCTTGTACACACACACACACACACTGGTGTGAAGCTGCCGTACGCCAGTAGAAGACGCGAGGAGACTGACGACACTGGGGGAATGGCGGGAAACGGCGGACGGGAGAGCGAGGGAAGAGAGCGAGGGAATGGCAACGCTCGCGCCTTGTTTCAAACACGGCGGCGGGATTCAAAGTCTTCAACGTGAACGCGCTCTGCGTGTCGTCGGCAGAACACGCGGTGACACACATTTATGTCATAATACGCGAGAGAAGCTATCGGAGCTGCTTCCGTTCCGGTGGCCTGACACGGATATGCAAATACCGCCCTGAGGAGATGCCTGCCATGGCTGTAGCCCGGCAGACTGAGGCAGTGGAGAGGCTTCTCATCGCATGTGTCTCGCTGTCACATGCGTGGCGGAATACGACGCGAGTCTTGGACGATGAACCCTGTTTTAGTAGGGATTGGCTAACCCCCCCCACCCCCCCACCCCCATCCCAACCCCCCCCCCACCGCTCTATAAATATACACCTATTGATGTGTTTTGTAACAGAGTTTAATGAGGGCAATCATTACGCAAGATTCACAAGTAGTAACTCTATGCAAGGCTATCCCTCTCGCTCTCTCGCTCTCTCGCTCTCTCGCTCTCTCGCTCTCTCGCCTACATGTGGTTTCTTACCACCCATCGATGGACCTGCATGAAAGAAGGGATTTGGTTTTGAGTTGCGATGCATCGCTGTTGTTCTAGCCGTGGACGTGTGGTATAAATCTACCGGTCGCTAACAACAGTGGAAGGATATTAGCACTCCAACACGTTTCTTGAATCCAATATTTCTGCAACGATTCAGCTTTTGCGTTACAGTAATACAACACAATGGGTGGAAGCCTTTTTCGATATCATCCCAAGTGTCTTGCAATGCATTCCATGTGTGAATGCATACATTCTCAGCACGGGTGGGAATCGAACTCCAAACCCTGGAACTGTTCCTACCACGCTGTGGCCGCTGAGCTAGACATGACCAACAGTTACAAATAAATACGCCAAATACTCCACTGAATTGAACATGTGGCCCGCTAGCTAGCTAACAGGGCCCACAATGTTAGGAGCCCCCCCTGTGTCGGGGAGAGGCCGAGCGGCTACCTGTGGAGAACACCACGTTCCTGGAGACCAGCTTGTAGTCCACGATGGAGAACTGACCTGTGGAGAACACCACGTTCCTGGAGACCAGCTTGTAGTCCACGATGGAGAACTGACCTGTGGAGAACACCACGTTCCTGGAGACCAGCTTGTAGTCCACGATGGAGAACTGACCTGTGGAGAACACCACGTTCCTGGAGACCAGCTTGTAGTCCACGATGGAGAACTGACCTGTGGAGAACACCACGTTCCTGGAGACCAGCTTGTAGTCCACGATGGAGAACTGACCTGTGGAGAACACCACGTTCCTGGAGACCAGCTTGTAGTCCACGATGGAGAACTGACCTGTGGAGAACACCACGTTCCTGGAGACCAGCTTGTAGTCCACGATGGAGAACTGACCTGTGGAGAACACCACTGTTCCTGGAGACCAGCTTGTAGTCCACGATGGAGAACTGACCTGTGGAGAACACCACGTTCCTGGAGACCAGCTTGTAGTCCACGATGGAGAACTGACCTGTGGAGAACACCACGTTCCTGGAGACCAGCTTGTAGTCCACGATGGAGAACTGACCTGTGGAGAACACCACGTTCCTGGAGACCAGCTTGTAGTCCACGATGGAGAACTGACCTGTGGAGAACACCACGTTCCTGGAGACCAGCTTGTAGTCCACGATGGAGAACTGACCTGTGGAGAACACCACGTTCCTGGAGACCAGCTTGTAGTCCACGATGGAGAACTGACCTGTGGAGAACACCACGTTCCTGGAGACCAGCTTGTAGTCCACGATGGAGAACTGACCTGTGGAGAACACCACGTTCCTGGAGACCAGCTTGTAGTCCACGATGGAGAACTGACCTGTGGAGAACACCACGTTCCTGGAGACCAGCTTGTAGTCCACGATGGAGAACTGACCTGTGGAGAACACCACGTTCCTGGAGACCAGCTTGTAGTCCACGATGGAGAACTGACCTGTGGAGAACACCACGTTCCTGGAGACCAGCTTGTAGTCCACGATGGAGAACTGACCTGTGGAGAACACCACGTTCCTGGAGACCAGCTTGTAGTCCACGATGGAGAACTGGGGGAGCTCTATGCGCGTCACGCCGGTCACCGCCGTCTCCCCGCCCTTCCAGTAGAACTCGATGTCGTCCGTGGTGTAGCCATCTGTAGCGGGGGGGGCGCACGCACACACACACACACACACACACACACACACGCAAAGAGAGAGAGACACACACACACGCACAGAGAGAGACACACACACACACGCAGAGAGACACACACACACGCAAAGAGAGAGAGACACACACACACACGCAAAGAGAGAGAGACACACACACACGCAAAGAGAGAGAGACACACACGCACACACACACACACGCAAAGAGAGAGAGAGACACACACACACACGCAAAGAGAGAGAGACACACACACATACGCAAAGAGAGAGACACACACACACATGCAAAGAGAGAGAGACACACACACACACGCAAAGAGAGAGAGACACATACACACACACGCAAAGAGAGAGAGACACACACACACACACGCAAAGAGAGAGACACACACACATGCAAAGAGACACAGACACACACACAAACACATGCAAAGAGACACACACGCAAAGAGACACACACACATAAAAAGAGAGAGAGACACACACACATGCAAAGAGAGAGACACACACACACACACACGTGCATGCAGAGACACACACATACAAACACACACATACAAAGACACACCAAAACACACACACACGCATTCAAAAAGACACACACACACACACACACACACACACAGGCAGTAACGTGTAACCATCTGTCTATCCATCACTGGAGACTGAGATATTCAGCGTTGCTGAGCATCCAACTGGTCATGTGGGGACGAGCATGAGATGCGTTTGAAGTTCCTTCCAAGACGCACGAGTCTGATTTGCTTTGAAAGCCCGAGTTTGTTCAAAGAGTTCAATCGAAAGCCAAGTCTGAAATATGTGCACTCACCTCACATCGCTTAAAGGGGAACAGTCTCGCCCGGCTATTTTCCGATATAAAGGAAATACTGCTTCATATGTGTTCATCAACACATCAACAAAAATCAGGGAGGAGTTGGACCATTGACGTCGTTGGTCTGGGATTAATGGTCTCCATTGGTCCGATTTGGAGAAATGAAGTCAATGGTTGTTTGAAATTTTCTGATCTGTCTCATAATGAATTTATTCAGTATGCCCACCTTGATCTGTAATAGCTCTTAATAATAAGTTACGGAAACGACAGCATATGTAATGTCTGGCACTATTTTCCCACGTTTTCCGTTTCCTCAGGGTTTTCTAGCGTGTGATTCATTGGCGGTCGAAAGAGACAAAATGGCCGACATGTGACAGTCAAATAGTACTCACAGCTTTCTATCTCCAGAGTGCAGTTCTGCTCGTCCAGTGGGTATCTCCGAAGGTCCATCATACAGGCTGCTGTCGTGGTGATCCTGAGAGGAGAGCAAAAGACCAAGACCAGTCACACACAGCTCATGGTAAAATTGCATTTTATACCTTCATTCGTACCAATTGGGTGCTTCCATTTCTTGTGTCCCAAGCTGGTAGCGTTGGCTCACAAAAGCTCCAGACAAGAAACATTTTAACAAATGAATAACCACCACCACCAAATATTAAAGTTGCAAAAAATATTAACGGTGAAAAAAAGCATAAAGATAGAAGTAGTATCGATGACTATTACTTAACGTAAAAGCAAAAGCATTACACTGTTAGTAAGCTCTGCAGCACATCAACAGAGAGGCCAGAGGAGGTTGGTGCTATCCATGGCTTCTCCAGCAATCAAAGCACAGAAACAGAGGACAGCTTTCACCTTGTCTTTATTGCAGGTCGTCTCTGTCAAGCCGTTAATGTGAGGTAATGGAGACGGCAGGAGGAAGGAAGCAGACCAGAGTGGCTCTATATTAAGATGCATGAATTTAAATTGTATTTATTGATTTTGATTCATTCGTTCATTTATATCTATTCTATTTAAAAGGTGCTGTCGGTAATATTTAAGAGCTATGTTTTCAGCGCAATTTGTTAAGACATGCTACAGCCATCCGTCAGCCATTCGTGAGTGAAATGCCCCGTAAGAATATCTGTTCTGGTTGACCGCACGCCTGCCTCTGTGTGAGACTATTTCTACGTTATATCTGGCCAATCAGGGCCTCATTGGTTTGGGAACCCATCTCATCAATCACAGGTGCGTTGCAACTGTGATTGATGTACAGCACTGCAACACTTCTCAAAGGCGGCGGCGGGGGGGGGGGGGGAACCTGAGGAAGGAAAGAGAGGGCGGACGTTGTTCGCTTTCAAACCGTGTTCTGCTGTTTTCTGCTCTCTCTCCTTTCAACTGTCAAATCGGACCGAGAGCAGCTGTAAAGAACTCAGCGGTAGCTTCTTGAGTGAAGGAAGGATAAGGACTTAAGGAGGGCCGGAGGGCCGAAGGAAAAAAGGTAGGGAGGGAGGGGGGGGGAGAGAGTTGAAAGAAAAGGGGGTAACAGAATAAGCAAACGGGATAAGTCAATTAAGGTAAGAGGAGCGTGGCGTGAGAAGGACGCCACGGATGAACGAAAGAAATAAAAGACGAACGAAAGGCACCAATCGTTTCCCCTCGATGTATTTATACGTACAAGAGCCGCTCCACAGGTGGCTCATATAGCCACTTAAACCGGGGACTCGAAGGCAAGGCTGTGATGCGATTAGATGTCTGAAGTATTTAGGAGGTGCCATTCAACGTGCCACCGCCTTCGTTGACGCAACACAGAGTCCATTATCGCGTATGTGCAAAGTTTCCAGTCTCAGATTACTCTGAAAGCTATCGGCGTTGCAGAGCAAAACGAATCAAAACTAGTATACTTTACTCTAAAGTCTGAGGGAAATAGCAGCCTGTGTAATACGACACCCGTGACGACGGCGTGGAAAACCTATATTTATCACCAAGGTGGAAACCCCGTTATTCTACGTCTCACGTGAAAATGGCACTCTTACATCATCAGACAGTCATTTGAAACGCTGAACCTTAAAATGAAACTGTAGTAGCCGCCCTCGCTCGAAACATAGGAGATTTAAAGGGCCGGACACACCAGGGGTCGGGGGTCGGGGGGGGTTTGGACCCCAGGTAGGAAGATCCCGGGCTTGTGCCCCGATGCCCACGTCGTCGAGCAGAACGCCCCAGAATCCAGTCCCTTTGAATCAAACCCGCTAAGTGACAACATAGTAGCAGCAGTATCGGCGCGAGAGGTGCTGGTGCTGATGTAAGGGGTGGTGGGTGTCGTTGGGGGGGGGGGGGGGGTGTTCGCTACCTGAGTCCGTACAGGACCGTCCCGTCCGGGTGCAGCCGTATCATGCGGTTCTTCACTGTGACCCCGTGTACGAAGGACTTCTTGTCGTTCAGGAAGTAGGTGTCGGGCACCCAGAGCTGGTCGGCCACCCGGTTGTCCAGCGTCAGGTTGAGGGGGATCCCAGTGTAGGCCAGCCTCTTGTCCCTCCAGTACTGCTGGAAGTACATGGTGAGGGTGTAGTCCTGTGTCGGGGGGGAACGACCAGTTAGGGGGTCCACACTGAATGGCTTCAACGGGCCGCTGAGGGGGCGCTGGTTTCAGAAGAGACATTTAGGGATCGGAATCGCAGGGAAATACTGTTTTGAAGAATATCGCACCTTTTTTTTTTTTTACGGGACTAAATATTGTACTGGACTAAGAGTACCTCGACAGGTCGGTCAGGACCAGAACATTGTTGGGAGATAGACTGACAGACAGACAGATAATTGACAATGGCATACAGACTACAAAAGCATAGGCTTCCTAAATAATGTACTGCAGCGTCAAAGTGTTTCATCCTTTCCTAGTTCCAGTATTGAGTACAGTGATGTGGGTTGATTTTAGGACATGTTGTGTGGGTGAGCTGACTCATGCGCTCAAGTCATGAATGGAGAAATTTGACAGACAAATATAACAGACAAAGAACATGTCTGTTTAATATGGATAAGCCCGGTTCTTAAAACTACTCTATTTGTGTGGACAAAAACATAAGAAGGGAAGTAGAAAAAGCTAAAGGCAGCTCTCCAATGGCACCTGTTTTACAAATAGATAAAGTAATTGATTAAATCACATTATATATATATAAATAGTGCAGAGGAATTCTAGATTGTATTTCTTGATTAGATTAAAACCCAACAGTCTTCACATTCCTCCTCTCCCATTCACCCTCTCAAACCTTCTCTTTCTCTCTATGCTGTGATATATTTTACTGTTATGCTATATTTTAGTGTTTTATTTTTTTTGTTGATTCAATGCGTTAGTCCATGTATCGAAAGAGAATAAGACATTTTCATATTTAAATAATTGCTTTTCCATGTTTATGATGGTTATCAAATAATTGTCAGCAAAGCAAATTTCCTTCCTTTCTTGGTCTGGTAGCAGACATTTCCCATTAATAACATTTTACAGACTAAATGAATAATAATGTAATAAAAATGAATAATGGACAGATTGAAAAATATAGATTAGAAAATAAGTAGTTTCTCTCTCTCTCTCTCCCCTTCCATCATTCTCTCCCTCCCCATTCCTCTATCTCTCTCTTTCTTTATATCTCCTATTCTTGTTTGTCTCCCTCTTTTACTATCTGCCCTACTTTTTCTCACATCTTCTCCTCCTCCCTCCCCATCTCTCGTTCTCTCCCCACCCCTCCCCCCCTCCGCCTTTATCCCTTCCCATCACTCTCTATCCCCACCTCTCTCCATCTTCCTCTCTCTCCTTTCGCTCTCCCCCATCTCCCTGTACCCCCTTCCTCCCCCTCCCACCATCTCCCTGGTCCCCCTTCCCTCTGCCCCCTCCTCCCTCTCCTCTCTGGAGTATCTCCATGGTTTCCTATGGCGGTGTAAGAGATGGAGCCAGGCCATGTCTGGTTGGCTTTCCGCCGCTGCACACCAGATTACTGGACCCCATCCCCACGCCATATTTCACATTTATTTCCCTCTCTCCTTTTTGTTTTGTTTTTCGTCCTTTTTCCCCCCGTTTGTTATAAGAAAATCATGTCAACAAGTTACAAAATTGTGGAATATTTGTCGCACGAAATATCGCATACAGAATCAGTGAGATAGGGTGAAGGGTAGTCTTGTACTGGCTATATAGGGTTAACTCACGGCCTAAAAAGGTTCTGGGTTTGATTCCCCATTGTCCTCCATACCTACCCGGTAGGTTAGGTTAGGAGGTACTTCAACTTGAAGGAGAATGTTGTACGGTAGATTTAGATGTTTGACCTTCGGACAAATAGTCACATGTTACCCAGATAATGGTTGTTCAACCTTCTTGTCCTTCTGTTCACAAGTACCCTAATAATGTTATTGTCATTGGTAGTAGCAGTAGTGGTAGTGGTAGTGGTAGTGGTAGTGGTAGTAGTTGTAGTAGTAGTAGTAGTAGTAGTGGTAGTGGTAGTGGTAGTGGTAGTGGTAGTGGTAGTAGTTGTAGTAGTAGTGGTAGTGGTGGTAGTGGTAGTGGTAGTGGTAGTGGTAGTAGTTGTAGTAGTAGTAGTAGTAGTGGTAGTGGTAGTAGTAGTAGTAGTAGTAGTAGTATAGTAGTAGTATAGTAGTAGTAGTACTAGCAGCAGTATACTATTATGAGCAGTAGTAGTAGAAGTAGTAACACTATTATGGGGTGCTGTAATAAACTGTGCAAGGCATGAATTGAATATCACAAAAAAGGTATCATGTGATTGAAAGCAAGGCAAAGGGATTCCCGCTTGAAGTTGGTTTAAATTAAACTGTCGCTGCATAAAGGTCTTTTTTTACTAGTTATCATTTATCATCACTGCATAGTGCTTGTCTGGTTAGCTATTAAAATATTACCTTTGTGTTTGGGTTGGATGTTCATATCAGACGATATTTGACAGTATCAAGCCAAAAATCTCCTATTTTGAGAGACTCCTTTTGTCTTTCATTTTGTTCTTTTCATTATCATGGAATTATACATATTTTTCGTTATTAATTATGTGTTGGTTTAGCATGAAGCTTGGGCGGTCGTATCACTTCAGCCTTTTTTTGTATTGTATTTATTTTCATATATATATATAACACTTTTTTGTAATTATTCTCTTCTAAAAATAATAAATAAATAGAAACGTGGAAAAGGGTTAGTCTTTACGGAGACGCGCATTCATAATGAATCCGACGAAATGAAGACGAGGGACACGACATGTCCTCCTGAACCGAGCTGATGAAGGGCCGGAGGGGCAGGGCCAACACAGGACACAGATTGGCAACGCAGCGTGGTAGAGGAAAGGTGGCCGGACAACCGCTGTGAATCATCGGCGGAAGTTGCCACAATCCCTTGGCCCTTAAAAGCACGCGACCCCCAAACAATATGGCCAGTGTGGCATGATTCATGTACCGGCCGGTCCTTTCCACTCGTTATCGGTGGTCAGCGGCGAAGGCCTGCGCCACGACACGCTGAAGAACGCACTCGGGTAGTGCTGGAGACCGCTGGGGTTTAGGGTTCTGCTTTGGTCTTGTTTTGGGGGGGGGGGGGGGAGGGTTCCATCCCTCTGACGGTCTAATATCAGGGGAGGGATGGGGGAGGGATGGGGGGAAAAGAAGAGAAATGAAGAGAGAATGAAAGGAAGGAAGAGAGCGAGTGGGAGAGAGAGAGAAAGAAAGAAAGAAAGAAAGAAAGAAAAAGAAAGAAAGAAAGAAAGAAAGAAAGAAAGAAAGAAAGAAAGAAAGAAAGAAAGAAAGAGTGAATGATTAAAGAAAAAGAGCTCATTAATTATTAAAAACCCATGTTTTGGCAGCTGCGGTGGAGCCCTTGCACGATATCCAGATGAAAGCTGTGTGAGCACAATCAAACCGAAAGGTAGATGAGGTTGCAGGTTGACCCAGCATGGCCTGCCCCCCTGCAGGCCTAGAACCCCTCCCCCCGGCAAGTCTCTCTTCTCTGACACCTTATCGTCGTTAGTTTTTGTATTTTTTTATATACCTAACATAAATGTAATATATTTAATACGTGAACGGTCTGACGAACCAAAGAATGTGTAAAGAATAACGCTTTATACATATATAATTAATAATAATATATATACATGCCACTGGGTTTTAACCACATGAACTGTCATGAAGTCACTGAGATGGAAAGGGGGAGGGGCAAGGTTTGTTTACTGGGCTAGGGTCGGTGTTTGACTAACAGTCCAAAGGTAAAGGGTACTGGGTTTGATGCCCAAATGTCCATAGCTTATCCTGCAGGCATCCTGCAGCCAGATTCCCAATCCCCCTACCTGTGCACGCACACACACACACACACACACACACACACACACACACACACACACACACACACACACACACACACACACACACACACACACCCACCCATCTGTTGTTCGGTCTTACGCCCACCATCTTGGAAATGCCCTGTGTGATAGCTTGTAAAACGCTATGCTACACCGCGGATTAGAATATGAAGCTGCTCTTGATTTAGGACTTAGAGAGTAGAACAGAACAGAATCCAATGTTGCTCTTTCTTAACCCGGAATGGAAAATAAAAGAATGGAATAGAAGGTCTGTACTAATGGCATGGAAGTGAAGAGAATGTAATTCGATGGGGGTCTTTATTGACCACTCGCAGCGCAGAATGGAGTCCGACGCCTGTCTTCAACAACTCCTCGTAAAATACAAAGTACTCAAGAAAGGACAAGGTACTACACGCAGTGTCTAACAGCATCAGTGGGGCTCAGCGGCCACGAAGAAGAAAGAAACCCTGACAGAATGGCTTCCTAGCGCACACTGGCCTCAAAACGACGGAGGTAATGCTAAGAAAACGAAGGAGGGAAAGGAAACACGAGGGCAACATCAGCAACCACCGACGGCGGCGGCGGCGGCGGCGGCGGCGGCGTGTGTAACTGCGTGTACGGCGCCTGAACCCAAGCAGTGAAGCAATTTGAGCCCCTTCAAGACAATCTCTGAGCCGTTCCCCCAAGGGGGCCTGGACCCTGGGGCCTGGACCCTGGGGCCTGGACCCTGGGGCCTGGACCCTGGGGCCTGGACCCTGGGGCCTGGACCCTGGGGCCTGGACCCTGGGGCCATCCATCGGCGTACTGCAGCGGGGAATCCCGGCCCGTTCTCTTCCTCATTTGCATTCAACCTCAATCTCTCTCTCTCTCTCTCTCTCTCTCTCTTATTCGTGTTCTCCCTCTCTTTTGTTCGAAATTCCCTCCCTCCCCCTCCCCCTCTCACTCACTCGAATTCTCTCCCACTCCCTCCCTCTCTCATTTTGTTTTCTCTCCTTCTCTCGTTTGTGCTCTCTAATTCCCTTGCTCTCTCTCTCTCTCTCTCTCCCGCACCCTCGGCCGTGGAGAGCAGTAAAGATGGCGTGATGCCTCGTTGACAACGAGCATGGAGAGGAGTGACTGAATTGTGACCATCACGCTCCAACTGATCCCCGCTCCTCAGCATACAAAAAAGGAGAGAGATAGAGAGTGAGAGGGGTAGGCGAGGGAGAAAGGGGGAAAGAGGGGGATGGATAAATGGTGGGAGAGAGGGAGGGGGAGTGAGAGGGAGTGAGGGGGAAAGGGAGAGAAAGAGAGTGATAGAGAGTACCAGAGAGAGAGAGTGAGCGAGCGAGCAAAAAGGTAATTCTAGACATTTTTCTCTCTCTTTATGAGCATTGTCCCGTTTCAAACCTCAATCATTCAAAAAATTACTTGTAGAAAAAACACGAGATTTGCATGTCCGCCGTCGTTAATAAACCACAGCAAACCTATTCGTGTAGCAACGCACAGTGTGAGGAGCCAAATCACGTATGAGCTCTGCCCATTTCTTCATTAAAGAGTCAGCGTTATGGCACATGGCCCGAGTCCAAATACTGTGGGTTTCCAAACAACAAACAACAACCAAAGCAGTGTCTTGAAATAAGCAGCTAGGACATGCATGGAGCTGGGTCCATGTCGTTCTCCCGAGACGATTCGCTCCTAGCTAACTTTGTGGCGAGTAAAATAAAACGGTAATCCATGAATATCTGCTAACGATGGATAGCAATCAAGAGGCGCGACTTAGGAGTAACAATTAAAACAAGTAGTACAGTAATTGAAGCACCAAAGCAACAGGCCTTAATGACCTAGCGGCCATCTTGGTTCCATCTTGGTTGTAAATGCTAGCTGGGGTGGGGGGGGGGGGGGGGGGTTCCCCTCGCCCAGCAAGTGGGCTGGTGGAGTCCATAGCTTGTTTTTACGTGATGAATTTTGTCTTCGGTCACGTGAATTGATTTGCTGCTGGAAAATCTGCTTGGATAATCTCCTAATCGAACAGTCTATCTTTCTGTTTATTATCTATCGATCAATAAAATATCAGGGCTTCAGGCCAGTATGGAAATCGGTCGACACTCAAAAAAGAAAAAGTGTGTTAGTTATTATTAGTAATTCCACAGACACTTTGAAGAGCGCTTTTAAGGTTGGTACCACAAAGTAACTCTCTCTCTCTCTCTCTCCCCCTCTCTCCCCCTCTCTCCCCCTCTCTCTCTCTCTCTCTCCCCCCCCTCTCTCCCTCTCTCTCTCTCTCTCTCTCTCTCTCTCTCTCGGGGCCAATTACATTCACTCAACCAGCAGAAAGTGAGATGCCATTATATTCAGCCACGGCTCAAAATATGTGCGTTTGTATTGTTTTTCATCTCGTCGCCTGTATGGCTGTCTACAGTATAATCAGGATGCCCCAGATTTAACAAGGGCCTCATCTGGAACCTCTGTGTGCTCCGCGGTGAGAGATGCATGGGCCGCGATCATCACAAGGAATGTGTTTGGTTCCCCCGATCTGGTCAAATTTGTGCTAGGTCTACAGGTCAACAGGTCTAAGATGAACCACAAAGCACTCTAGTCAACCAGATCAACACATTTGACACTTTTAATGCAAATTGGCGATGCCGTCATCAGCTAATTATAATGGTTACTATTACCGATCATTTATTGAGTAATATCACAGTGTGAATACAATGATTATAGTGAACTACACACAAAAGAAGTGTGTGTGTGTGTGTGTGTGTGGTGTGTGTGTGTGTGTGCGGTGTGTGTGTGTGTGTTTATGTGTGTGGTGTGTGTGTGTGTGTGGTGTGTGGTGTGTGGTGTGTGTGTGTGTGGTGTGCGGTGTGTATGCGGTGTGTGTGCGGTGTGTGTGTGTGTGTGTGTGCGGTGTGTGTGTGTGTGTGTGGTGTGTGTGTGTGTGTGTGTGTGTGTGGTGTACGTGTGTGGTGTGTGTGTGTGTGGTGTGCGGTGTGTGTGTGTGTGCGGTGTGCGTGTGTGGTGTGTGTGTGTGGTGTGCGGTGTGTGTGTGTGTGTGTGTGTGGTGTGTGTGTGTGTGTGTGTGTGTGTGGTGTGTGTGTGTGTGTGTGGTGTGTGGTGTGTGGTGTGTGTGTGTGTGTGTGTGTGGTGTGTGTGGTGTGTATGCGGTGTGTGTGCGGTGTGTGTGCGTGTGTGTAATTCTATTTCACCTTGCTTCGTGTTTATTTGTATTTATTTGTTTATTTGCCTCACACGTCGACACGCGGTAATTACACATATCACGTTGCTAGGTAACCAGGTTCCCCTGCTGACCACTCGAGTTGATCCGTAGATAACGGCCGGGGAACAGACCAGTAGTCAGAGCCTAACCCTAATCACACGTTGTTAATGCGTAATGGGCTGCATATGACATGCCCCCACGTGGCCAGAGCATGCGATCTACAGAGATATGCTGCTAAATCAAACCAAATTGAAAAAATCTAAAAGATATAACGGGGACATTTGGGAGAAAGCAAACTGTGAAAGATCTCTTCACCCTCTGAAATGGCAGCTTTCACTTTCTGTTTCTCTCCCTCTCTCTCACCAACACACTCTCTCTATCACCATCCCTCACTCTCTTTCTGTGTCTATCTCTTTCTGTACCTCACTCTACCCCTCTCTCACCCTCTCCTCTCTCAGTACTTCTCTCTTTTCTCTCACTCTCTCCTGTCTCTCACACCACTCTCTGTCTCTCTCTCTCTCTGTCTCTCTCTCTCCCTCTCTCTCTCTCTCTCAGTATCTCTCTCTGACGCCCCCACGCGATGGACCCATGGGGTGTGTGAGTGGATGACTCTCTCCCTCTCTCCCTCTCGCTCCCTCTGTGTGTGTGTGTGTGGATGACTCTCTCTCACTCCCTCTCTCTCTCTCTCTCTCTCGTTCCCTCTGTGTGTGTGGATGACTCTCTCTCTCTCTCTCCCTCTCGCTCCCTCTGTGTGTATGTGTGTGTGTGGATGACTCTCTCTCACTCCCCCTCTCTCTCTCTCTCGTTCCCTCTGTGTGTGTGGATGACTCTCTCTCTCTCTCTCCCTCTCGCTCCCTCTGTGTGTATGTGTGTGTGTGGATGACTCTCTCTCACTCCCCCTCTCTCTCTCTCTCGTTCCCTCTCTGTGTGTGTGGATGACTCTCTCTCTCCCTCTCTCTTCACAGACTCTGCTCCCTGTGCCTGACATGTCCTCACAGTTGGGGGCCCAAATGAACACCTGCCACCAGCCAATGGCGGAGAGAGTTGACCATTTGGCGGGTGAAGACATTCAGGGTTACGTACAGTAGTCAAACCATCGCTTGGCCGGCTGAATTTAAAAGGAAATGCGGGGCCCTGCTCAACGTTTATGGTCCTACATGGGATGTGGACAGGTGCTTATTTCAACCAGCTAGCGTCTCGTGAAATTGTCCTGATGCTGCGGCTTCACAGGCTTCTGTTCCTCTCTGCAGATCAGTCTCTCCGCGAGGCCGTTGGAGGCGTTCTTCCTGCTTGGGGCAGGGAGAGTCCAGGGACCAGAATAGTATGGACAGAACGGTTTGAAGTAGGGAAATACGTCTACGAAACTAAGTGAAACTTACTGTGTATCCTAAACCCCCAGGCTCACACTCACAAAGCACACCATTAGCTAAATGACAACAGGAAGCTGCAGAGGACCAACTTCAGTTTAGGGACACTTAAAACCGCGTTTGATCAAAGACCCCCAAAAAGCTTAACTTCAACACACATGTACCTCAAAATCATCAACCCACTACGTTTAAATCCGTCATACATTCAGCAGGCGTTTCCAACGCGGTTATCCCAGAGTCATCGCGGTGAAGCATCTTGCTGCACGACGCTACACCGCGATGACTCTGGGTGGAGGGCTCATCGGGGATCGAACCCAGAGACCCCTCAGCAACGGGTCGTCTCAACGCCCTAGCCACCAGGCTAACATAGCCCGCCGCGTGCCCTTAGCTAAGGGTTCCACGCGAGAAGAGAGAGAAAAACAAGCTTGAGAGCTAATTAGCGTGTTTTCCGTGGGACCGCGGACACCTGCTCTCGCACTCTTGTGCACTCTCCTGCCTCGTTAGGAGAACCCGTGGAGAAAGCAGATGTTGAGGACTCCCTACGTCTCTCACTGGCTCCAGAGTCTCTCTCTCTTTTCTTCCCTCTCTCTCTCTATTCCTCTCTCTCTTCCTCTCTCTCTTCTTCCCTCTTTCTCTCTCCTCTCTCCCTCTCTCCCTCCCCCTCTCTCCTTTCTTCATCCCGCTCTCTTTCTCCTTCTCTCTCTCTCTCTCTCTCTCTCTCTCTCTCTATCTCTCACACACACGCGCACACACACTCTCTCTATCTGTCTCGAACACATTTCCTCTCACTCAATCATTTTTCTCTCTTTCCTTAGTGAATCAATAAATCTGTACATCTTGCCGGCCCCCCGTCTCTCTTGGCTAAATTAATTCTCCTTCTCACCATCTGATGGTTGCTCTGTTTCCCATCTTGGAAACATTGACCTTTTACACACATACACACACACACACACACACACACACACACACACACACACACACACACACACTCAAACACAAATATATTCACACACTGCCCGCTGCCTTACCCTTCAACTGTACCTGTTTCCATTCAAACAGCTGCTAAATGACCCCATGGAAAAATACAAATGTAAATCCAGACGAGCTGGCTGTCGCCTTGCATGGCTGCCTCCGCTGTCGGTGTGTGAACGTGCGTCTGAATGGTTGACGTCGCTCTGGATGAAAGCGTCTGCTTAATGCCCTGAACGTAAACCGTCACATATTCCCGCGGGCCTGAACGCGTGGCCTTGAGAGCGCAGCAGGGAGTCGATGTAAAACACGCGCTGCACTTGTTTTTCTCGTCAGGTCCGTGACAGAAAGGGACGGGACCCTGCAGCCACACCGTTTCTGGAGAGGGCTTTGAATGCCATCCGTTCCCGTAGCAACCACCGTTCTCTAAACGCTGAGAACCCAGTGCTCTACTGGTCTACGCAGGGAGTGGGTTATTCCATTTCCAACACACACACACACACACACACACACACACACACACTGAAGGGCAATCTGTAAAAAATATTACTTCGGAATAGCCCGAATTTGGTCATTTTTTTCAGCTAATTCTTTTAATCTCGTTGAGTCTTTTTCGCTCAGCGACTAGCTAAAAGACAATATACCATTTTTGTTTAAGTAGAATTAACAAAACCTGATATTGTGAACTCAGGCTATCTTAAATACGCTTCAATCGTCGTATACTATATGTTTATTTTGATCGATGGCTAACTCTACCAGTCATGCTTGCAAGGTCTTATCGGCCCTTTGCCTTCAGCAGTTGATTTGAAGCCTTGTCAGTCAACGCATTCAGCCTATCAGATGAACGTAACGTCCCCAACGGAGGAAGAGGATAAATACAGCCTTTTCCAAATCCGGTCGGAAGAACATCAAACACGACTCACGCATTTTCCTCTGATCAAAATTCAACAGCGCACCACTGCTGTGATAACATATATTATACGTATTTCTGCTCAAACCGATGATATGGCGATACATCCAGCGATTTATTTTTCAATCCACACATGCACCGTGTTGAAACGAAGGATGTACCAAAAGCGTGTTGGCGTCTATTCTCACCGGCGCCGTGGTCTGGTGCGATAAAAAGCTGCAACACATAGGCTAGCTGCCATTTTATATCAGGCTGTATGAACTGTATCTGGGGAGCATTGTGGTTTTGGCTAACGCTTTAAAATGTTATTTTAGTATGAGGTGGAAAGATAAGGCTCATCAGAACATTACATGAAACATCCAAACGAGCAGAGTCGTCTCCCTTACGTTATCCAATAACCCTAACCCCCCCCCCCCCCCCCCCCCCCCCTTACGACGGCGGACGAAGACCTTGTTCAGGAAAACAACAGCTT